>JAJONR010002113.1:0-25612 GCA_029582245.1 Solanum etuberosum
TTATGCATGTGTTCATCTTTGTGAGTGTGAGAGTTGTATGTGATTCCGGAGCTATAAATTGTTGAGAAATTGTGTGTGAATATGGAATCATCTTTGTTGTGAGGGCATTTGAGTACCTTTGTTGAGCTTGAACTTGCATTTGAAGCAAGTATTGTGAACTTGAGTATCTTTGATAATGGTGAGTCACAGCTTGAATCTTTGAGTGCACAATTGATCCTTGCATGAGTAAGTTAAGTCTTGTTGTATGCATTCATGATTGAGTCTTATGTAGCACTGTTTGAGACATCCTTTTTGAATTGCTGAACTTGAGGACAAGCAAAAGTTTAAGTTGGGGGTGTTGATGAGTCCGAGTTTTGGACTCATTTAGAGCTTTGTTTATATTGATTTAGTGTTCTCAAATGCTTATTTTGTGCCAATAACTGATGTTAAATCCATGACTTTTAGGAATATGGATTGAGGAACAAAGCAAGGACACTAACAGGCAAAAAGGAACAAAACAGGCTGAAGAAAGGAAGATGGGCAAGCTTGAGGATCACCAAGAGCATTCGGCGTGTCGCCGAGTGGCTCCTCAGACCGCCTAAAGTTCCAATGTGTCAAGCTCTAAAGGAAAGAACCAAGTCGGTGAGGAAAAGGGGAAGTCGACGGATCGTCGAGTGATTCCGCGAAACCAAGATAGATCGCTAAAAGTTACAGGCCTTGAGGATGCTGAGTGCCAAGGCGAAAGGGCGATGGAAGAGACCAAAGGGCAACTCGCCGAGTGGTTCGGCGAGCCCGACTTACTTCGCCGAATGAGCTTTCGTAGCTTATTTTCTGCGACTATAAATACGTTTTTGAACATTTATCTATCTATCTATCTAAGAAAGATAATAAAACTTCTGAACTTAAAAAATAATTTAGAGACAGTTTTCTCTAGAGTTCTTCCTTAGTTTTGAAGGATTGAAGAAATTCACTTTTAAGAAATTGGAAGTGGGTCTTTGATATTCATCAAATTAAAGCATTGTAAAGAAAAAATCACTCTTACCCAGTTGATGGATAATCAATTTGGTAACTGTTTTTACCTTTTTATAATGTCTAGATAAAACCCCTAATTCTTGGGGTGTGATTATGTGATTATGGGTTGATTTGTCTTATGGGTATTGCTAATTGTTAGTTTAAATGCTATTTAAAAGTGAGTTTAATCATTAACTGTGGTTTAATTTAAGAATTATAGTTGCAAATGTAGTTCTATGTTTGTGTTCTTGGCTTACTCAAGAGAGAGGTTTTAGAACTAAGGTTTTTGATTAATGGTTTATGGTATTGGGTTGATTTGGGTTCAGCTCGAGCGAGTGAATCCTAAACCCAATTCCACACATTTAGCGAGAGAGAGTGAATGGATTAAGGTGTGGGCTGCTCTTATTTTTCATGCTTGTTGATGTTCGAGAGAAATCACTTGATTCGGGGTAAATTGTTCGAGAGAAAATTTACCTCGCCTATATCCTAGCCTACTCACTAATATCTAGTTATTTACTAATAGTTGCAATTACTCATATGTCTATATTGCCTATAATCGATCATATCCCAATAATCCATCCCATTATTGTTAATTCTTATTGTTTGTGACTGCTATCTGTAGTTGATAATCAAAACTAAAACCCCCATTTGATATTCGTGTTACCCCTAAATTTGAATGATGTCCTTATTCAATAATTTTTATTCCTATGACTGATTTGACCGCGTTTATACTTCCCAATTGAATCTGAAACATGTACCGCTCCCTGTGGGATTCGACCCCAACTCATTTAGTTGGGTTTTATACTGATTTATGATCGTTGACACTTAGAATTGGATGAACTGTCTTTGAAACGTTATTAATCACCCCACGCCCTACATCTACTTTCTAATCAGTAAAAGAGAAATCTAGGATTCTACCCCTAGATTAGAGTATTCTTGAGCTAAGTTGATTTTGAGTTCTTGAATTTCTGATTTTTTTGAAATTCTATTCCTAAGTATTGAGTTTCTATATTGTTATTGAGATCCTTGAGTTGATTTGTTCATGTCTATAATTCAGCATGAACCATATTTTGAGTTATAAATCTTGAGAAGTTTTTTCAAAGCCAACACTTAAGTTTTAAACTCAGATTTTGATGAAGTAAAGATGAGTTTTGAGAAAAAGTTTAAAGGTTATATTTCATAAAGACTAAAGAGTTTCTAATGTATTTTATTCATATATATATATACATATACATATGTACCTATGTTAATTATTGGACTTGAAAGATAAGTTCATAAGTGCATGTTTTCAAGAAGGTAACACGTCTCATGTTTTGAAAAGTATTTCAAGTAATGTAAGAAGTCCATTCTTTGTAATGGGTGAATTGAGCACAAAATTATATTAATTAATTTGGGAGTAGTATCGAGCACCGAGTTGGGTTAGAGTCTTTTATGATTCAGAAATCCCATAGAACTACGTAGCCAGCATAGGATAGGATAGCATTGATTCTTCATGCGACTCCTCACTGCCTCTGAGTAGGCCAATTAGATGGATTCGTAGTCACGATATCATCCTATACCCCGGCAAAGTATAGGATGGCCCTGGCAACGTGAGGCGAAATGTTGTATCATTGCTAGGCTCATGGTAATGGTTGTCGGTTAGAAAAACTCCCCACAAGTAAAGTATATTATTTTCATGTTGTTTCATTGTATATTTTATTGTGAATCTTAAATAGTTTTCACTTCATGTCCATGTATTGATTAAGTTGAGTTGCTTTCAGTCATACAGTTCAATTATTTCTTTACTCAGCCATATTACATACGTGTACATTCCATGTACTGATGTCATTCGACCTGCATCCTTTTATGATGCAGATATAGGTGTTCATGATTATCAACAGGCGCTTCGTGGAGATCACTCTACACTCCAGTTAGCTTTGATGAGCCTTGTATTCGAGAGAACTTCACAGTTGCTTTCCAGTTAGTAGTTTTGAGGGGTCGTGGGTCTTGTCCCGACATCCTTCCTTAATAGTAGAGGCTTCATAGATAGACAGTTTTGGAGAGTCTTTCAGTTTCAGATATATATTTAAAACTTATGTTTCATACTCAGTATATTCAGTAAAGTTTTGAGATTTAGTAAACTGTTTTTAAACATTTCTTTCAATTTGATGCTTATGTATACTTGAGTTAGTCTTCCTCTTGTAGTCTGTCAGGATGAGGGTTCGCTAGGGGACCAGCAATTATTCTTGAGTGTCGATCACGTCCAGGGTGTAGGCTCGGGTCGTGACAAACTTGGTATCAGAGCACAGAGTTCAAGTGTCCTATGGAGTCTATGAAGTCGTGTCAAGTAGGATCTTATTTATGGTTGTGAGGTCCCAATTCTATAAATGAGGGACTACAGACATTTAAGAAAAGTTTCCCTTCTTTCAACTCTAAATCGTGCAGTAGAGCTGTGTCATAAGGAACTTATTCAAAACTCGTGTGTTTCTCAGATTCATCCAACTACCCTCCATACTAGAGGTGGTTGAAAAGCAAAGTCAGTTCTTTATTAATGAGTTACTCTTAGCAAAATCTTGAGGAAATCATGAGACTCCAGAGGGGCTTGACAGAAGCTCATGAGTGAGTTAAGTGTTGAGTTTCAAAGGAATGCGCTCATGGTCATATGAATTGTGCGGTCAAGCTAAAAGCGAGTTGTACTCTCTTCTCTAAGCCCTGTTTCAGCTGAGATCCTTATGAGTAAGTATGTTTTTTGAGCTTGGGGTAGTATTTTCATCCCAAAAAGGTAGCATGAGTTACGAAATTATGAGCAGTAGTAGTGAAAGTGCCCAGAGTTGGAGGAAAGTATGCAGAGGTTCAGTAATCTAAGAAAAGAAGATAGTGATGGGGAAGATTATGTTATTGCAATCATGCACCCAGTCAGCCATAAGGGATGAGTTCATTATGAGTCAAATAAGGAATAATAAGGTTGTAGAGAGTTTGTGATAAGAGGAAGAGTTGCTAGTCAAAATGAGGTAGAGTATATTTTAACCAGAATAGAGTTGATGCTGATGTGCCATCGTGTTAGAGGAGGCTAAATATATGTGTTGAATAGAAGCACAAAGTATTCATGAAATGATAGATCTAAGCTAGGCTTATGATTTGTTGGAGAGGGTCATGATGTTTCAAAGGTTATAGAACCGATTAAGTAATGAGGTATAATAAGTGAGAAAATAGCACTTAAGTTGTGAAAATGGGATGTAGACCAGATTAGAGATGATGGAATAGGTCTATAGCTTTCAAGTGTCAGCTTTAGACCTAAGGGGGAGACGATAAGATGAGAAATCAAGTCAAGTGTTGAGAATAAGGTAGTAATTAGTTGAAAAGATTATGGGAGATATCTTTTCAGAAGTCCTTGTAGTAGTGGAGTGATGTTAGAAGAAGAAGGTTAATGTTCTCATCGTGATAATGATGGAGTGATAATTCTATCTAAAGTTATAAATAAGGAGGAAGAGGAGGATGAGGTTTTACTATGAGAAATAGATAAATGAGAGCCTGTAGTTGGTTCCGAGTAGTAATGCATGTAAGTTCAGTTGGTAGAGATGATGAGGGGATGAGAAGTTCGTAGAAAGTGGGTTAGTAGAAGAATATGAAGTGGTTAAAGGTTCTAAGCTTGAATGTGGTGTTGTTAAACATGAGGTAGTTCTTGATATGAGCCCCATGTTGATTAAATGAGGTGGTAAAGAGTAATGTTCTTGGGATGAGATTTCCTATATAGAGGTATAGAACCCGAACCTTAGGATTTGGGTTAAGCTTGAATATAGTAAGAATGTATCACTAGACTCAGGCCTTAGTAAGAGAAGTCATGTACCCTTGTGGGAGCTATAAGTTGCAGCCAATGAGGCATGTTATTCCTAGGCTTACTTCATGCCTAGATTTCCTTTGTTTCGGAGGTAATTTCAGAGAGAGTGTGACTATGCTCACAATAGCATCATTCTTGACTTAGGTGCTATAGAAGGTCCCAACTCTTGGTACGAATCAGTCCAGCTTGTGTTAGTAGGCAAGTTCATGAGTCAGAGGAGATAGTGAGAGTAACCTCGTTCCATAACCAGTCCAGCCGTCATTCGAGGATGAATGATCCCAAAGGGGAGATAATGTAACACTCCATAAAAATTTTGAGCTAAGACTTGAACCCTTCTTCCTTGTGAGTAGGATTTTACCAAGAAATTTAAAATTTCTTAAGTATTCAGGTCATGTCACTAGATATAGCACCTTCAGTTCCAAAAATAATTAAAGAGAATTCATTCAAGTCATTCCTTAGATCTTTTAAGTTTTGGGTCAACTTCAAACGACCATAACTTTCAGTACAGGATGAGTTAGGAGACCTACAAGATATCAAATGAAATATCTCTGAATCCTCTTTCCAACGCCACCGAGTTTGCTAATTTTCGAGCACGTATGAGAGAGATATACCCTTTTGAAGTCAGGCTGTGCATTTAAAGAAAGTTACCCGAAAATAGGAGGGGTATTTTATTCTTTTCCTTACCCCCACTTATTCTAAACACGAATTACACCCAATTAAGGGTCTTAACTGATTAGAATCAGTTTCATTCATCCCTAAAAGAATTTAGGGTTTTAGAGAGAAGATTCAAGAAGAGAAAAAATTCAAAGTTTCAACCGTTCGTTCAAGAAATTCAAGATTTCGCCAAGAACCTAGTTCTTTGAGATATATAAGCTTCCATAGTGTTGGGTTTGTTCACCCACACGCCAATCATGAGTTTCTTTTGTGAATCTATCCATAAATAGTGAACAATTTAATTTCTTGATGAATTCTTGATAAGTGTTCTTGAAGTTTCCTTATCGATTAAGTTTTGATGTAAAATTCTACTTGGGTCAACTTCAAACGACCATATCTCTTAGAAAATAAAGAGTTACGTGGCCCATAACCTATCAAATTAAAGGTATTTGAATCTACTTTTCAACGCCACCAATTTCGCGTCAATCCAATTTCTGAGTAAAAAATTATAACCATTTTAGTAACCTGATACAGTGCTGTTACGAATTAGCCGACGGAAAAACATTAAAAAGGGTCGTTTTTATCTTTTTACATCCAAGAAAAACCTAAATGAATTTCTTGACTAATAAAAGGCTCAAAACAATCAGATTTTCATCTTTTAATCCATCATTCTCTTCTCTCTCAAACACTAGGGCAAAACTCTAAGAAAAAAAATCAAAGTAGAAGACTCCATTCAAGATTCTTTCAAAAAAAAATCAAAATTCTTCTTCAAGGTAAGTCTTTCTCCAAAATTCTATTCTTTCCAACTCAAATTCCTCCATAAAATTATGAATCACTAATGAAAATCATAATTCTTGGCCATAGAGATTTCAAGCTATGGTTTCAAGGCTTCTAATCAAGTTTTTCTTCAAGATTCTTCAAGAACCTTGTTCTTCCAGGTATGTAAGGTTATCATAGTGTTGGACTAGTTCATCCTCATGCCCTACATCTACTTTCAAATCAGTATAAGAGAAATCTAGGATTCTACCCCTAGATTAGAGTATTCTTGAGCTAAGTTGATTTTGAGTTCTTGAATATCTGATTTTTTTGAAATTATATTCCTAAGTATTGAGTTTCTATATTGTTATTGAGATTCTTGAGTTGATTTGTTCATCTCTATAATTCAACATGAACCCTATTTTGAATTATAAATCTTGAGAAGTTTTTTCAAAGCCAACACTTGAGTTTTAAACTCAGTTTTTGAGGAAGTAAAGATGAGTTTTGAGAAAAAGTTTAAAGGTTCTATTTCATAAAGAGTTAAGAGTTTCTAATGTTATTTTATTAATATATATATATATATATATACATATACATATGTACCTATGTTAATTATTGGACTTGAAAGATAAGTTCATAAGTGCATGTTTTCAAGAAGGTAAACACGTCTCATGTTTTGAAAAGTATTTCAAATAATGTAAGAAGTTCATTCTTTGTAATGGGTGAATTGAGCACAAAGTTATATTAATTATTTTGGGAGTAGTATCGAGCACCGAGTTGGGGTAGAGTCTTTTATGATTCGAAAGTCCCATAGAACTACGTAGCCAGCATAGGATAGTATAGCATTGATTCTTCATGCAACTCCTCACTGCCTCTAAAAAGGCCAATTAGATGAATCCATAGTCACGATATCATCTTATTCCCCGGCAAAGTATAGGATGGCCCTGGAAACGTGAAGCGAAACGTTGTATCATTGCTAGGCTCATGGTAATGGTTGTCGGTTAGAGAAACTCCCACAAGTAAAGTATATTATTTTCATTGTATATTTTATTGTAAAGCTTAAATGGTTTTCACTTCATGTATTGATTCAGTTGAGTTGTTTTCAGTCATTAAGTTCAGTTATTTCTTTACTCAGCCATATTACATACTCATACATTTCATGTACTGATGTCATTCGACCTGCATCCTTTTATGATGCAGATATAGGTGTTCATGATTATCAACAGGCGCTTCGTTGAGATCACTCTACACTCCAGTTAGCTTTGGTGAGCCTTGTATTCGAGAGAACTTCACAGTTGCTTTCCAGTTAGTAGTTTTGAGGGGTCGTGGGTCTTGTCCTGACATCCTTCCTTAATAGTAGAGGCTTCATAGATAGACAGTTTTGGAGAGTCTTTCAGTTTCAGATATTTATTTAAAACTTATGTTTTATACTCAGTATATTCAGCAAAGTTTTGAGAATTCAGTAAACTATTTTCAAATATTTCTTTCAATTTGATGCTTATGTATACTTGAGTTAGTCTTCCACTTGTAGTCAGCCAGGATGAGGGTTCGCTTGGGAACCAACAATGGTTCTTTAGTGCCGGCCACGTCCAGGGTGTAGGTTCGGGTCGTGACAACCACAATCTTGTGGAAATGTTATTAGGGATGTCAACTAATATTCCAACAATGTTTCAAAAGTTCTTCTTACTTTCTTAAATTTTATGTCAAATCAAATAGAATAAAAAAATTAAAATGGATAGAGTATTATTTTAACATGTCAAATTTTGATCAATATAGTAACGACCCGAACCTACACCCTGGACGTGGCCGGCACTCAAGAACCATTGTTGGTCCCCAAGCGAACCCTCATCCTGGCTGACTACAAGCAGAAGACTAACTTGAGCATACATAAGCATCAAATTGAAATAAACGTTTAAAAATAGTTTATTGAATCTCAAAACTTTGCTGAATATACTTAGTATGAAACATAAGTTTTAAGTAAAATATTTGAAACTGAATGACTCTCCAAAAATGTGCATCTATGAAGCCTCTACTATTAAGGAAGGATGTCGGGACAAGACCCATGACACATCAACACTACTAACTGAAAAGTAACTGTGAAGTCCTCTGGAATACAAAGAGGTTCACCAAATCTAACTGGAGTGTAGAGTGATATCAACGAAGCGCATATTCATAATCATGAACACCTATATCTGCATCTTAAAAGGATGCAGGTCGAATGACATCAGTACATGGTGTTATGCCGTAATTTTACTATCTTTAAAAATATCACGTTTTGAAATGTTCTAGGTATAAAACAATTTGAGGAAAATACTTAGAAAGAGTCGCCACTTTCTTTTTTTTAAAAGAAATTAAGAAAACTTAATTTAAAAGGACTCTAACAGATTAAGTCTTTAAAAATTTAGAGAAAAAGGGTACGAGGTTCTCATTTACACTTCAAGAAGGTTTTTAAAGCATTTGAAATATCCGCTAACATGCGGTTATCCTGCGACTTGATTAAATATTTGACTATTTTTTGAAAAAATGATTTAACATAAAAAATACTAATTTGCAATATTTGATTAACTTTGAGAAAATAATTAAATAAATGACACATTTTATTTTATTTTTTAGAGAAAGGGACCTAAAATAAAACATTTGAATTAAAATGCAAGTGATTAAGATTTTAACAAAATTAGATTTATTAGAATTTATTTGAATCTCTTAAATAATAATTTAGACAGATTTAGTCGATTAAAGTATGAAAACCATTTTAAATTAATTGAAGAATAAATAAAAGGTTTTGCCTAAAGATATTCAATAAAAAACACAAGAGTTGATAAAAAAAAAATTTATTAAAATAAACTAACATAAAGAATATAGTTCATCTTTTGGGGAATCTAATTAAGTTAATTAATAATTTTAGAGTTAATAAAAAGAAGCAAAACAATAAATAATCACACAATTAAATAAGTTAAGGGTAAAGGAGAAATTGAATTTGGGCCTTTCTTGGGTCAAATTCGCTGCTGCTTTTGGGGTTCAACCCAATTCTCGTTTTTGTATACGCATGATGTATATCAGTAATGGGCATACGCTGGTTCGATAAGCCAAGGAAAAACAACCACCGCGTATATCAGCGTGTATATCGGTCCTTTCCATGTATTTCTTGCTTCCGAACACCTGTATTTCGCCTTAGCCCTGTATTTTCACATTTTCGACCTGTATATTGATGTATACAGTGGATACTGCAGGTATACATCACATATACAACCCCTTTTTTGGGCTTTTGGGACTTGAGAAGTCAACTTCCAGCCTTGTACGGCTTTCCCAACACATGTTCATCAGTTTCAAAGGCTGGCCGACTCAAAGGAAAGGGGTTGAGCCTTTATGGCTCTCTCAAAATGCAGGAAAAGGAAAATAGGAGTTTATGGTGAACTCGGGCAGATTTCACAAGCAACAAAATAAAAAGATAAGGATTAATACTCCCAAGAATGGCACTAACAGTGGCAAGCAAAGGAAAGGCTAACATTTAAAAAGGCACAGGGGCATAGATAAGACAAAGCAACAAATATTGAACAAAGCAAATTTAATATGGAGAACTAGTCACATTTTAAATAGTCAATGACACCAAGATAAATGAATAAACAGGAACTTCACATAATTAGGCTATATAATTGATTAAGTTAATGCAAACTAAAGAAGAAACACGTCAAAGAAGTCATGTTTAATAACTGAAATAACGAAATTGGATTCAAACAGTAACTTCTAGCACACGCTGAAAAACATAGAAGTCATCCAAGAAGCATATACCTAAAAATGATATGAAACTCACTGATCTAGACATATCACTTCTAGCACACGCTGAAAAACCGAGTCAATTCAAAACCCTCGTTATCAATTACTAGATAGATCAAATGCTACCCCGCATACATTAAACCATTCAAAACCTAAACGACTAAACTCCAAAAGAGAACCGGGCATGAAATCAAGACGACATGAGCATGCGAGGGAAGGTAAACCTTAAACAGACATGAAGAGGAAGCTTAAACAAGCAACGCATTTGAGGTAGCCTATTAAGACACGCTAATCACAAAAAAAAAATAGACTAAAGCAGGCTAACGACAGAGATTTAAAAGATGGAGAAAACAGACTACTACACCCAACAAACGATAAATAATACGACATACAACCTCCATATTAACTATTTTTCAAGACTCTGCCTTATTCTTTGAAAGACAAGAAAAGAAAGACAACATTACAGAAGCAAAATGAATGAAACTATTGACGCTAAGAGACAACAAGAACAAGAAGATACAGACTCAAAGACTTTAAGGCAAACATACAAGAAGTAAAATAGCAAAAGCGAGTCCAAACAAATGAGCAGAAGAGCAATGATGCTAATACAGAACATAACATTAATTCGACATCAAAAACGAATCATGATAATTGATTGAGAGCAAAGCATCGCATCAATATCTCACCAACTCAACAACTAACAGCGAACCAGTCACATAATGAGGCTTTTCCGACATCGAAAAAATATCACTGTTGAAACAGAAGAAGAGGCGAAGAGTATATTATAAAGGGGGAGGTGTTACCTTCTTCCGGGCAGCGACTTTTGTTAACATGCCATGTCTCTCTCTGGGACAATGTTGGTTACTTACATTGTATCCTGAAGAAACAAATAGGAACATGGTTCATTCAAAGATTTGCAAAACATGTTTACAATATTAGTGCTTGTTTCTTTATTAATTAATCACATGATGCTTGGTGTATGCAAATCCATTAATTATAACATGAATCATAATTATTTTTCTTATAAGTGTGGTATTAGAGTTAGCTTACCTTCTATCTCAATCAAAATTTGAACAAATGGAATGGAATATAATTAATATTAGTTATAATTAAAGAAAGCTCACTTAGACTAATTAAGTCACATAAGGTGTTCTACGAATTATAACTCATGTTGCACTTAGGGCAATTTAGTGATCAATGAAGTGAATTGAAAATCATGAGATCCCGAATTTAAATTTCAACAAAGGAAAAAATACTCCACTTGTTCAAATTATGATAGGGATCGAAGGCAAGTTAACCCTAACACCACAATTATAAGAAAAAGAATTATGATTCATGTATATATTAATCTTTTTTCAAATATTTAGTCCATGATGTTCTTACAAAATGTTTTCTATTAAATTTTCAAATTAATTAAATTGAAATATTATTGACTTGAAAAAATATATATCAATTACTTTTTTTACAATATTAGTTACAAATATTTGATTATTAATTAATATATGTTTAAGAAATAATGTGTATTTGAAATACCTAATTTAATATCATTTATAAAGGCACATACTTATCAATTATTAACTTTTAATTTTGATGATTAAATTTTATTTTTGAATTAATTTAACTGTCTTATTACATTGTGTAAGTATTATATTGCGTAATGACTAAGCTATGTAATAACTACATTTAAAAATAGATAATTGCATTTATTAGGAGAACCCATTTAAGAATCTAGTCCAATTACTTAAGAGATTTTTTGTGCAACCAAACAATACACTTATAATTATATTGTAATTATAATATGACAAATAAAAATGTGTAAGTAATATAATGCATGACTAAGCTATGTAATAAATACCTTAATAACTACATTTAAAAATATATAATTGGAAATCTAGTCAAATTACTTAGAAAGACTTTTGTGGATACTGACAACTACAATAATAAGAAAATCCATTTAAAATTCTGGATATTAATTAATTTTTTTTTTTGTGGCAATTAGACTTGTCTCATTCCCTATATATAGGCCCCAAATGTATCTTCTCCTCCCATAAATTTATTTGTGATTGATTTAAGATTTTATAAAAAAGTGAAAAAGATGTGTGAAACAGATGATTGCCTTGTCAAGTGTTCTTCAGTTCCTTGTGCAACTCCAGAAAAGGACACTAAGGACACTTCCACCACTATTAATCTAGATCAGTGAGTATTTTTTACTATTTTAATTCATTTTTCATTAGAATATTTCATATAAGTTATACACTTATGTTCTTGGTCAATTCTCATGATTCAATTTTATATATATGAAATCGCCAATTTCAATTTATTCAATGTTGAGTGCTTTATTATGTTTCTAGAGATTAGGTCCATTTTCATAAAAATTGAAGAAATGTTTCAAATTGCTCAATTCTTTGTTGGAATACTAATTTGGGATTTGATTTTTGTCGTGTCTGTGTATAGTGGTGATCCAACAATGTATGAGTCATATTGGAGAAAAATGGGAGAAAAGTGTGACATAACATTTAATGGTGATGATTCATTGAGTTATTTTGCTAATGGTAAGAGCTTGTGTTGGTTCTTGGAGTCAAAACTAGAGGAACAAATTAAGAGGCTGCACAATGTAGTTGGAAATGCAATTGTGGATGATCATTATATTGTTGTTGGCACTGGATCAAGTCAGCTTATGCAGGCTGCACTTTATGCTCTTTCTCCTATTGATCAACCTGATCCAATCAGTGTAGTTTCAGCTATACCTTTTTATTCGGTACGCGTTTATACGATATATTTTTTTTTATTTAACTTGTGATGGATATGATATGCTCAATAAAATTAGCAGTCTGAAGTTAAACTTTATTGAAAGGCGCCTTTCAAATATATTAAGGTTTTAAGACTCAACAGTGCTAATGATTCCTTTTGACTTCAGATATTGTTATAACAATTCTAATATTATTTGTTCTTTATTAATTAATCATATGATTTTTGGTACATGTTAGATCCATTAAATATAACATTCTTTTTTCCTAATCCACATCAGTGATCACTAGGCCATATTCTTAAATACATGCAACATGAATTATAATTCTTGGAACATATCATGCGATCTAATTAGTCAAATTTAAAAGTGACATTTTTTGATTAATTATTAATAAGTTTTGTCTTGTTGCAGGCATATCCAGAAGTGACTGATTTTGTAAGGTCAGGATTACACAAATGGGCAGGAGATGCAAGAACTTTCAAGAAAAATGGACCTTATATTGAGTTCATTACATCTCCAAATAATCCTGATGGGGTTATTAGAGAGCCTGTAGTTAATGGAGATAAAGGAAAATTAATCTATGATTTAGCTTATTATTGGCCACAGTACACTGCTATTACCTCACCTGCCAACCATGATGTTATGCTCTTTACTATTTCCAAATGCACTGGTCATGCTGGTTCCAGAATTGGGTAAGTTTTTCAAACTTTAATTACAAGTCTATTGATTACATGGAAACAATGTTATCATTATTCCTACTCTCCCCTTTTGATATGAACTTTTCGAAGTATACAAATTTCAATTTCTCATTAATTATAATTTGATTTGCATGTAGTTGGGCACTTGTTAAGGACAAAGAGGTGGCAAGGAAGATGACAAAGTTCATGGAGATTAGTACAATTGGTGTATCAAAAGAAGCTCAACTTAGGGCTGCTAAGATTCTTGAAGTGATCTCTGATAGCTGTTTGGATCCCAAAATGGAGAATTTCTTTGAATATAGTCAGTCTCTTATGACTGACAGGTGGCAGAGGTTAAAACAAATTGTTATGGCCAATGACCTTTTTGTCCTCCAGAAATACCCTTTTCAATATTGCCTTTTCACAAAAGACTTTTGTGAATCACACCCTGGTAATTACAAAAGATTACAATGTAGCATTTTCTTTTTAGTCTGTTTAAAAAAATAACACAACTTCACAAAAAATTACAATGTTATGTCACATTTAAGATTATAAGCTATGATATTATCAATATATATTTGATAAAAGTTTTCTTTTCTTTTGAATTTGAAATTCTTATTGTTATTTTGAAACAGCATTTGCGTGGCTAATTTGCAAAGGAGGTGAAGAGGAGGATTGTGAAAAGCTTCTTAAAGAACACAAGATTCATACAAGGAGTGGAAGTAGATTTGGAAGTGATTCAAGAAATGTTAGGATAAGTATGCTGAGTAGAGATGAAGACTTCAACATTTTTCTGAAGAGGCTTATCGCTATTCAAGAACCTACAAATGGAAATTAATACATATTTATGCATGAAATATTACTTTGTTAAATTTATATAATATCAGTTTTTAGCAAAATATTCTAGCTATAAGTGGGTGTGAACAAAATTTTCAAACACTCACCTTAGTGGAGGACATTAAATGTGCAATAGAATATTATAAAAGCAAGCCTAAATTTCTTTAGTGGGCAAGCTTTACTGTAGTCTATTGATCATTAAATCACATGATATATAACTAATGACATTTATATCCATGAATCGTCTTAATCATTCAACTAATGAAAAACTTTTAACTTGTCTAATATTAATGTGATGTAATGATTGACAAGACTAATGCACATGTAATAATAAAAGAAAACCTAGTAAATTTCCCTACATCATGATAATGTAGATGTAGATACTATTATAATATCAATTGATGCGTCTTAGAGTTTTTTTCTTAAAAGGGGGCATGAAAAGGCAAATAAGAAAGGAGATTGCAACATTGTCAAGGAGATAAGGATTTTCTTCGAGGAATAAATTGATCAATAGAACATTATTTTATAGAAGCCAATTAAGTTGCGGATAAACTTACTTCTCTAAGTCATGCAATTTAGAATGAAATCATTTTTATGACTTTCGAGAGCTACCAAAACTAGTGAGGGGTCTACTTCATATGAATAATGTAGATATCCTAATTGTCAAGTTAGAAGTAAAATGATGTGTAAAATTAGATATATTAATGTGATTTGATTGTTGTTTAGTCTTCTGTTTCTACTTTTAGGAAATCGAAAGGGCTAAATTTGTGAAAGATGCTAAATTGACCATTGCTAGTTGTGAGATTCATCGGAACATAAAATTTATCAAACAATATTGTGCTCGTTAACTAAATGGTAATTTTACCAGATATTAAAAATGTGTCAAACCTCCGTATATATATTGTTTCTCTTCAAGTTTTATAAGTTTTGAGCATATATTTGGACTCTTCTAACTTGAGGGTTAAAGTTTTACTTTGATTGGACAAAAAAAGAGAGACTATTCTAAGGCTTTTGATCATTTTAAGCATGATTTTAAATAGATGGAGGTCATTAAATATTGTTTGGAGCATATTGAACATTTCAAGAATAGTAAAGGTTGTCATTTCGAGGCTAGGGAAACTCTCTTAGTTTGTTTATTTTCGTCCAAGCAAAGTATGTTTGTAGCTTGTATGTATTTAAGCAATCTAGTTAATTACATAAGTGAGCAAGCGCAATCTAGATTGGGTAGTTTTAAAATATCTAAGATTGACCGCGAAATTCATAGATTGTATTTTTTCACATGATTAAATACTTGTAGAAAATTTGGTGTTATGCCATGATATTACTTAGTTGTTTAACATGCTTTCTCATTCTTTGATACTTATTAGAAAAAAATGATTCACTAACAACCTTAGCATATATTGAATAATGTTATAGACTTATGTTTTCTCTTTCTTTCAAATTATATTTACTTAAGTTATGTTAACACATATTTTATGTTATATTGGAATTTGACATAAAAGTATCATATTAAGCTTCTTCTTTTTTTGGAATTTTGAATTAAATAGGTTATATTTTTTATTTCAATTTATTTATTTTAGTACTATTGACTTGTTATTACATAGCATATTTTCATTTGTCACTTATAATTAATAAATTATCTTATATTACCCTATTTAATAAGCCAGTAAAGCCTAAGACGAACACAACTATATATATTTGTACATAAAGCAACCTAAAACGTACTTTTTAGCAAGGAAGAACATTGCATTATTGTACTAACAATAACGTGTGTACTGTCAATATGGACATATATTATTGGATGACTGATTTTTTCTCTTCTGTTATAGAGACACCTGTATTCTACAACTCAATGTGAAGCCTTTCACTTTACTTTTTAATTTGTGTGGGGGACACCTGTTTTCCTCTTCCATTTGAACTTATTTTCCCCAAACACTTCAAATCTTCTCTTTTAAACTTATGTTCCTTCTACTCTATTACTAATATTTTATGCAAAATTGATGCGTTCTCTGGTGTGTTTTGGTGAGCTCTCTTTCATTTGTCTTGGTGATGATTTGGCTATTTATTTTTCTTTATCAGTCTTCTTTTCCTCATATAAATATTTATGGGTATTCTGTATTGAGATGTTGGAAATAGTACGGAGAGTTCTCTGCTTTTTTCTATGTTAATAATTTTGTTTAAATATGTTCTTCTCATCGATTTGGAAATATGGTGTATTGGTTGTTTGCATGTCATTTTTCATTTTCCCTTACTGTCTGTTATTTCTATAAAATTGGGTATTCAAAGTTATTGCATGTGAGTGTTTTGCCATTTCTTTCTTAGATTTTGTTTGAATTATTATTGTTGTTGAAAGTTGTACTTCCCCAAATTTATGTTGTCGCTGTAAAAACTTGAATGCCAGTATTGTAGATTACAGTAAAACCTCTATAATTAATACTCGGTACATTAATAATCTCTTTAAAATAAGATTTTCCTCCGGTTCCGACTTGGGCCAATGGAAAAACTCTCTAAAGTCGATAAGATAATAAGATAATATATTTTCAGAAGACCTCAATATAAATATATGGTCCCATTAATATCATAAATTAATAATTCTTTAAAAGTACAAATATATCTAAGACAATTTAGTGAAATATGATTCTATTGTGTTCTGTTTTTTCTTAAAATTTAAATCTAGTTGAAGCTCATCTCTAACTTTTCTAATTGCATCCAAGAGCTCCGGTGTTGTCTTTTCGAATTGCACCATAAAATTGTGAAGAGTTCTAGATACGATAAGTGCTTCCTTACGCGTAACTAACTTCAAAGATATAGTATCATCTTCAACTTCATCATTAACATTGCTTTTTCCGATCGTATCCACAATTTCTTCTAAGTTCTAGACCTCTGAACATGTATCACTTTCACCTAGATAACCCAACAGGTTATTGATATCCATTTTATTGTGGTAATCGAAATCATTAATCATGACCTCAATTTGATCGAGTCTTGCCCATGGCGTGGAGCCAGATGAAGTGTACGGTGGCTTACAAATTTGAGTGAGTGGTATAATAAATATTGCAAGTTTGAGTTTTCTTGTGACAGTGGCTTACGGATTTGACTGAGTGGTATAGATGTGGCAAGTTTGAGTTTTATTTTCAAACTGTGGTAGCTAGGTAGGTTGTAATAGACTGATTTTTAACTTAGCTGTAATTCTTTTGCACTTTTTCTATTGAAAGAAAGTTTATTTTTTTCGGGATAGAATTGTCATTACAAGAATTGTTTAACAAATGTTAAACTTTAACCAAGAAAATTTGTGACGTTTTACATGTAATTATGTAAACCTTTATCAATTATGTATATTCATTTAGTAAACTAAGCATTACTTTTAAGAGCTATTGTTGGGCCGTGCTATGACTTTATATGTTTTTATGCATGGCTATTATATTTGGTACATGTTTGTACTAACGCATATTCTTGCCTACATTTCCTCAAATATAGGGTCCGACCTTATAAATTCTCACTTCCGTGGCTAGGGATCACATATAGAAGATTGAAGATTGGTGAGTCCTCATCACCCGAGGACCGAGCTTGATTTTCTTTTTGACTTTACTTTCAGTTTTGAAACTTGATGTACGGGCTACGCCTCGATAAACTCTTATGTACTAAGATGACTTTGAGACGATGTTTAGATTTCCGTTTTTCTCTATAAAATTTTGATATGTTGAACTCTCGTTTAAATCTCTTATCTTCTATTATCTTGTATGATGAATGCTAAGTGGGTTGTATGGGACCTTTCGGGGTCTTATACGCTATGTTACACCTAGGAGGTACATTCGATCGTGACAATTTATTACTTGTAACTTTTATCTTGTGTGAGGTAGGTATGCTAAAATATTATCCTAAAATTATTTATACATAATCTAGGGACAAATACTATGAGAGGTGGGGATGGAGAGGGTAGGGTGAAAATGAGGTGTGTTGGAGCTTGGAGGGTGAGAGGAGACAATCAATGTGGAATGTCACTTATAGAACTTCTTTTTTCTACTTATCTTGAGGAAGTCATTTCCTAATCGTTTAAGAAACTTAATTTCTGAGAAAAATATTTTTCAAAGATTTTGACCAATCCGAACATGAGAAAATCGAAAAATATTTTTCTCCGTATCAAGCACACTCTAAATCTTCTTGTGTCTGGTTGATCAAAATGTTTTGAAAAATGCTTTCTCTAAGGTTTTGAAAAACAGAAAAAATGACTTTCATAATGAGAATACAAAAATAAGCTTAATAAATGAAATTTCATAATAATCATCTTCTCCCCACACCCCAATAGTATAACGTACCATCCCCACCCTTATAGAGCACCCTTGCTCCAGCCCTCGCCCAACCCCCACAACTAGGGACAGTTCGATAGGTTTAGAAAAAAGGCAAGTATCTTAGGCCTCCAAATTTGAAGGACCTCATTTTTTATTATAGCAATAATATAGATTTGTTTTTTAACAAAGTATTGGGTAAGTACTATTTATAACAAGGATTATTTTTTTCATATAAAAGGAAAGAATTATTAGAAAATTGGGACATCTAGAGTAATGATTAAATTTTATTATATTATTAATTGAAAAATAATTATTAAAAGAAATCAATAATTAAAAAAATTTAATAATTCAGCTTCTCAAAGAGCTAAGAAGAAAAAAAATCATAAAAAAAAAATATATATTTTTTTTTAAAGTTTAAGGCCTCTATTCGATTTTTTCCTTAAGTTATTAATAATGTGCTTGAGCCACTCCTGCCCACACCCATCATGCCAAAAGAACATCGTTAGGATCTAATTTGAAGGTTGCCTTGAAGATCTTGACTTCCTTTATAATGGCAAGATTTAACCAAAAACCTTCCCATTGATAAAGTTCAGATTTATTCCAAACCGCTGATGATTCTTTGTCATTCATTTTAGGAATGGAATTTAATAAAAAAAGTAGTGATAGTTCATATGGTTTAATTGGCCAAATGATTGTGTGTATATATAGGGGAAGGTGGAGTGTTTTAAAAAAATATTTACATAATCCGATTACTTAACATAATTGCTAGGCAATAAGAGATCTATAACACCTCCAAAGTAAACGTTTGCATTTAGTGATTCTAGCACACGCTTCAATTTATAGGATAACCAAAAAAATCAAGTAATAATAATATCCTCTTGAACTTTTAGAGTAAATAAAGACTTGAAAAAAAATACTTAATCACGAATTAATTTATGCTTTAATTTTTTTAAATATTAATCTCACCCAACATTGTTGATTGAAATGTATAGATAACCAAAAAAGAGGGAGACTTGTTGCCTTACCTCCATATACAAGATTGAGACTTGTTGCCTTACCTCCATATACAAGATTGGGAAATATCATACTTAATTCTATTATTTCCTTATTGTAAAAGAGGAAATAATGTCATATATAGTCGGTCTAATGAATATTTATCCAAAATCACATTAAAAGGAATCCAAACATAAAATTTACTTAAACCATCATATACAAATATTATAAATAAATATTTCTATTTAGCTAGTTATATTATTACTCATTAACGGTTTAGTTTGCTTACAATTAATTTTTCTATTTGGTTAGAGTAGTATCATGTCAAAAGGAAAATAAAAATAGAACCCGATTTTTATTCTCATTGAATCATATCTATTTGACAGCAATGATGTTATGCAAGCCACTTTTCTTGTTGTCAAACGTCACTTGAATTTTTATCCATGATCAATTTCTTTGAATTAAGATCATTGAAAGATGCCTACAATATTGAATGTAACACACACAAAAGCATTTCTCTACCCAATTTTACCACGACACACAATAAATTATGAAGCCAATATGCCAATAACATATTATTTAACTTGCATCAAGTCTAAGATTCGTTTATAATACTTGAACATATCATAATCATATAAATATCACGACAATGACTTTTACAATATGTCGTGCCCCAATCCAAAAATCTGTCCAAAATAAATTATAAGACGAACACAGATTGCTACTTTCATGATTTATTTCCCTCAATCGAAAGAACAAAAAAATCCAACAGTATAAAATTTTCTTAAAATTGTTTGTTCCACCTATATTTCTATACTTAAAACAATAACTTTGAAGAACTTGGTAAAAAATAATAAAATTTAAAGAGTATTCTCAAAACTAGAAACTTAATACTAGTAAAGAAAATAGAACCTGAAACATATTAGAAATAGTATAAAAAGTATTTTTCTTAAAGAAGAAAATCGAGTCCACTGAATGCATAGTGTGTCTTTAAGAAAATTATTCCCCTCAAGTACTCGAGGTCTATTGAATATATCCTCCCAGGATAGAAAGATCTTAGTCACCGGTGTATCGGTACCTAAAACCACGAACCACTCAACAACAGTAAAGTACACTTAATTAGAATACTAAATTTAGTAGTAGAAGAAGAAGTCTAAAAATTCGTTGTTAAAAAATAAGAGGAAACACCTCTATTTATAAACAACAACGAGTAGTGTGAAAAAGTGTTTATTGTGCCTTATCGGAAAGGTCACAACCCTTTGAAAAAAGTCAAAAGTCATAACCCTTCATAAAAGTCACAACCTTACGGAAAAAGTGTCAACTTTATATAAAAGTACAACTCTTCAGAAAAGTCACAACTCTTCCTAAAAGTGATAACACTTCATAAAAGTCATAACTCTTCATAAAAGTCACAACTCTTCATTTTTCATTCATACCTTTTAAAACCCAACAGTCACAAATATAGTTTCTTTCTATATTTGAAAAGATTAGACTTGTCTCCTTCCCTATATATAAACCCCAAATCTGTCTTCTTCTCCCATAAGTTTATTTGTGACTCATTGAAGATTTTAGAATTAGAATATAGAAAAAAAAAGAGAACAAGATGAGTGGAATAGATGGTTGCTTTGTCAAGTGTTCTTCAGCCCCTTGTGCAACTCCAGAAAATGACACTAGGGACACTTCCGCCACTATTGTTCTAGATTAGTGAGTATTCTTTTAAAATTATAATTCATTTTTCTTAGAATGTTTTATATAAGTTATATGCTTATGGTCTTAACCAATCCTCATGAGTCATTTTTTTATACATGAAATCACCAATTCCGATGTACTTAATGTTTAACGCTCTATTATATTTTGTGCCCTTTAGAGAAGTCAGTCAAATTTCATTATGTTAGGGTATGTAGGTTCAAAATGAACATTTATGCATACTTCATAACAAGTTTAGTCTATAAACGTAACAATCCTCAAGATCGTTATATATTTTTCGCCTTTTTTTTCCTTCCTATTTGACACTTTTCATAGTATTTGTTATTGGTTATTATATCTATTTATGACTTAAAAGGTGGTTGGATGTGTTTTGAGAGAGTTTGCAAGTTTTGAAAGTTTGGAACTTAAGTCAACATTGTTTCTAGAGTTCCATATGCAACTTACTTTTGCTACTCCCTCCATTTTAATTTATGTGATAGTTTTTGACTAATACAAAATTTAGCAATAAAAGAAAGACTTTTAAGAATTACAATGACACGACTATTTTTAATTTTAGAAGTCCGAGTCATGTTTCTAAACTTCTCGAGATAGCTATTTGAAATTTGTGTTTGGAAACATTTAGCATATATAGCATTTCCAGAAATAAAAATTAAAAATTAACCCCTAACTGTATGCATATGTGATCCCAATGGTAATTTGATCGCATGGTTACTTAGGTGTGTATCATTATTGTAACTCGTAGAAATTGGTTTCGTCTACATTTAATATTTTCAAAAACTTTAAAGTGAAATAAATGAATGCACATTCTGTGATCCAAAAAATCTTAGTAGTTTAGTTGGTTGGCTACCTGGGGATCTTAGTAATGAGGCTTGGGAAACTCTCCGAGCCAACACGGTCTAGATTGGATAGTTTTAAAATATCTAAAATTGACCGCGAGATTCGTAGAATGTATTTTTCACATGATTAAATACTTGTAGTAAATTTGGTGTCATGCCATGATAAAGTAGAATTTCATTATTGAATAATGTTATAGACTTATGTTTTCTCTTTCTTTTGAATTATATTTACTTAAGTTATGTTTACACTTTTATGCTATATTGAAATTTGACATAAAAATACCATATTAAGCTCTCTTTTTTTGGAATTTTGGAATTTTGAATTAATTAGGTTATAGTTTTTATTTCAATTTATTTCGTTTTAGTATTATTGACTTGTATTTCACATTCCTTTTTTTTTTCATTTTTCAAGTATAATTGATAGATTATCTTTTTCAAAAAAAGATAAATGAATAGTATTATGACATTATATTTATAAATATTAATATTTTATCAAATATTTAGTCCATGTGTTCTTACAAATGTGTTCTTTTAATTTTTACAATTAATTAAATTAAAAATATTATTTATTTGAAAAAATATATCAATTATTTTTTACACAAAATTAGTTACAAATATTCAATTATTATTTTAATATATTTTCAAAAATTAATATGTGTCTTAAATATTTAATCTAATATCATTTATTAAGTCATGTACTTATCAAATATTAATTTTTATTTTTTGATAAATAACTTTTTTTAAAATTAATTTGTGTAATAATATTTATGCAACCAAGCATATAGACAAACAAACATATGTAATTTCTGTATTGCGTAATTACTAAGCTTACTGCCTTAATAATTGTATCAATTTCAGTTACCATGTGGCAGCTTTCCAAATAGACACTTCAAGATTTATTCTCCTTATTACATCAAGTGCAATTAATAAGATAATCCATTTAAATTTTGTGTATTAATTAAAAAAATATTTTTTGTGGCAATCAGACTCCTTCCCTATATATAGATCTCAAATCTATCTTCTTCTCCCATAAAATTATTTGTGATTGATTTTATATTTTAGAAAAAAAGAGAAAATGTGTGGAACAGATGGTAGTCTTATCAAGGGTTCTTCATTCCCTTGTGCAACTCCAGAAAATGACACTAAGGACACTTTCACCACTATTAATCTAGATCAGTGAGTATTCTTTTACGATTCTAATTCATTTTTCGTTAGAATGTTTCGTATAAGTTATACGTTTATAGTTTTGGTCAATCCTCTTGATTCAATTTTTTTATATATGAAATCACCAATTTCGATTTATTCAATGTTGAGTGTTTTATTATGTTTGTATAGATTAGGTCCATTTTCAAAAAATTGTAGAAATGTTACCAATTGCTCAATTCTTTGTTGGATTACTAATTTGGGATTTGATTTTTTGTTGTATGTGTATAGTGGTGATCCAACAATGTATGAGTCATATTGGAGTAAAATGGGAAACAAGTGTGACATAACATTCAATGGTGATGATTCATTGAGTTATTTTGCTAATGGTAAGAGCTTGTGTTGGTTCTTGGAGTCAAAACTAGAAGAACAAATTAAGAGGCTGCACAATGTAGTTGGAAATGCAATTGTGGATGATCATTATATTGTTGTTGGCACTGGATCAAGCCAGCTTATGCAGGCTGCACTTTATGCTCTTTCTCCTACCGATCAACTTGAGCCAATCAACGTAGTTTCAGCTACACCTTTTTATTCGGTACATATTTATACGATATATTTTTTATTTGAATTGAGATGGATGTCCTAGCCTGTGTTTTGATAAAATTAGTGGTCTAAAATTAAAAGTTATTAGAAGGCGCTATATATTAAGGTTTTAAGACTCAATAAGGCTAATGATTCCTTTTGACTTTAGATATTATTTTAACATGTCTAATGTTGATCAATCTCTAATTAACCTATTAAAAGTCAACGAAACAAGGTGTTTAATAATGTTTCACTTTTTTTAACATACCATGTTTCTCGCTGAGACAATGTTGGTTACTTACATTGTATCCGAAAGAAACATATATATATATATGTTCCTATATATATATAGGAACATAGTTCATGCAAAGATTTGCAGTATAGTGCTTGTTCTTTATTAATTAGTCACATGGTTCTTGGTACATGTTAGATCCATTAAATATAACATTCTTTTTTCTTTCTTAATCCACCTCAGTGATCACTAGGCCACACTCTTAAATACAACATGAATTATAATTCTTGGAACACATCATGTGACCTAATTAGTCAAATTTAAAAGTAACATTTTTTGATTAATTATTAATAACTTTTGTCTTTTTGCAGGCATATCCAGAAGTGACTGATTTTGTGAGGTCAGGACTACACAAATGGGCAGGAGATGCAAGAACTTTTAAAAAAATGGACCTTATATTGAGTTCATTACATCTCCAAATAATACTGATGGAGTTATTAGAGAGCCCGTAGTTAATGGAGATCAAGGAAAATTGATCTATGATTTAGCTTATTATTGGCCACAGTACACTGCTATTACCTCACCTGCCAACCATGATGTTATGCTATTCACTATTTCCAAATGTACTGGCCATGCTGGTTCCAGAATTAGGTATGTTTTTCAAACATTAATTACAAGTGATTGTTCCTACGTTTCCCTTTCGATATGAACTTTTAGAATTCTACAAATTTCAATTTCTCACTAATTATAATTTGATTTGCATGTAGTTGGGCACTTGTTAAGGACAAAGAGGTGGCAAGGAAGATGACAAAGTTCATGGAGATTAGTACAATTGGTGTATCAAAAGAAGCTCAACTTAGAGCTGCTAAGTGAAAGTGATACATGTTCAGAGGTCCAGAACTTAGAAGAAATTGTGGATACGATCGGAAAAAGCAATGTTAATGATGAAGTTGAAGATGATACTATATCTTTGGAGCCAGTTACGCGTAAGGAAGCACTTATCGCATCTAGAACTCTTCACAATTTTATGGTGCAATTCGAAAAGACAACACCGGAGCTCTTGGATACAATTAGAAAAGTTAGAGATGAACTTCAACTAGATTTGAATCTTGAACCTGTTTTGAAATAACAGACAGTAAGGGAAAATGAAAAATGACATGCAAACAACCAATACACCATATTTCCAAATCGATGAGAAGAACATATTTAAACAAAATTATTAACATAGAAAAAAGCAGAGAACTCTCCGTACTATTACCAACATCTCAATACAGAATACCCATAAATATTTATATGAGGAAAAGAAGACTGATAAGAAAAATAAATAGCCAAATCATCACCAAGACAAATGAAAGAGAGCTCACCAAAACACACCAGAGAACGCATCAATTTTGCATAAAATATTAGTAATAGAGTAGAAGGAACATAAGTTTAAAAGAGAAGATTTGAAGTGTTTGGGGAAAATAAGTTCAAATGGAAGAGGAAAACAGGTGTCCCCCACACAAATTAAAAAGTAAAGTGAAAGGCTTCACATTGAGTTGTAGAATACAGGTGTCTCTATAACAGAAGAGAAAAA
>JAJONR010002114.1:0-70145 GCA_029582245.1 Solanum etuberosum
AGTGCCAAGACCCTTTTGGAAAGACTTCCAAAACTGAGATGTAAACTGAGTATCTCTATCGGAGATAATGGAAAAGAGCACTCCATGCAACCTTACCATTTCCCTAAAATAGAAGTTAGCATAATATTCCACCGAATAAGAAACTTTGACGGGAATGAAACTGCCAATTTCGTCATTCGGTCTACTATAACCCAAATTGAATCATATTGTTGCCGAGTTCAAGGGAAACCAACTATAAAGTACATATTCAAATCTTCCCACTTACAAGTAGGAATTCTAATGTCAAGATAAACCTCCCGGTTTCTGATGCTCAACTTTCACTTGTTAGAAATTAGGACACTTAGCCACAAATCCCGCAATATCCTTTTTCATCCTATTCCACCAATAGGTATCCCGTAAGTCACGGTACATCTTAGTGGTTCCCGGGTGAATGGAATACCAAAAACTAAGGCTTCTGAAAAGATCATTTCTTTTAAGTCATCAACATTCGAAACATACAAACGACCTTGATATCTAAGAACACCATCTCCACCTTAGGAGAAAGCCTCAATGGACTTTCTAAGTATCGCTTCTTTCAATTCTACTAAGGTCGAATCAAGACATTGCTTAGCTTTCACATCTGTCACAAAAGATGATTCTAAACCATTATGAACAATAACACCACCCTTGGTGTAGTCTATCAACCGAACACCCAACCGGGCCAATCTATGTACATCTCGTACCAATTCTTTCTTATCTTCCTCTACATGGGGGACACTACCCATTGTTAGTCGACTAAGAGCATCCGCTACTACATTTTCCCTTTTGGGGTGATAGAGAACACTAATATCATAATCCTTAAGTAACTCGAGCCACCTTCTTTGGCGAAGATTCAGATTCTTCTGATAAACACATATTGTAGGCTCTTGTGGTCGGTAAACACATCTACATGCACACCATACAAATAATGCCTCAAAATCTTTTAGGCAAAAATCACCGCCCCTAATTCAAGATCGTGGGTAGGATAATTCTTCTCATGAACCTTAAGTTGCCTTGAAGCGTAGGCAATAACCTTCCCATTTTGCATAAGCACACATCCTAACCCAATTCGTGAGGAATCACAATAAACAACAAAACCATCCGTCCCTTCTAGTAAAGTCAAAACCGAAGCGGAAGTAAGTCTATCTTTTAATTCCTAAAAACTCTTCTCACATAATTCGGACCATATGAACTTGGCCTTCTTTTGAGTCAAAGCTGTTAATGGAGAGGCAATCGAAGAAAACCCCTCAACAAACTTTCTGTAATAACCAGCTAAACCCAAGAAACTTCTAATATACGAAGGAGTTAGAGGTCTAGGCCAACTCTTGACCGCATCCGTATTCTCAGGATCTACCTCAATACCCTTACTTGAAACAATATGGCCAAGAAAAGCTACGGACCTCAGCCAAAACTCACACTTGCTACACTTTGCAAAGAGATGTTGTTCCTTGAGAATTTGTAACACAATCCTCAAATGATTGGTGTGATCATCCTCACTTCTTGATTAAATCAATATATCATCAATGAAAAAAATTACGAACATATCAAGGTATTGTCTAAAGACCGTATTCATCAAATCCATAAATGTCGCCGGAACATTAGTCAAACCAAATGACATCACCAAAAACACATAATGACCATACCGGATTCTAAAAGCTGTTTTCAGAATATCATCATCTTTCACCCTCAATTGGTGATAACCCGACCTAAGGTCAATCTTGGAAAAGTAACTCACTCCTTGGAGTTGGTCAAACAATTCATCTATTCTTGGAAGGGGATACTTATTCTTAATGGTCACCTTGTTCAATTGCCGATAGTCAATACACATTCGGAATGAACCATTTTTCTTCTTAACAAACAAAACTGGAGCACCCCATGGAGAGATACACGGTCGGATGAAATCCTTATCCAACAAATCTTTCAATTGTTCCTTTAATTCCTTAAGTTCTACTGGAGCCATTCTATAAGGAGAAATAGAAATAGGTTGCGTATCTGGAAGAAGGTCAATACAAAAATCTATTTCCCTTTCCAGAGGAATACCGAGTAAATCATCTGGGAACACATCCGGATACTCATTAACAACAGGGACCGACTCAAGAGTAGGGGTTTCAGAATTTATATCCCTCACCCTAACTAGATGGTATAAGCAACCCTTAGAAATCATCCTCCTAGATTCAAGACAAGAGATAAACTGACTCTTAGGCATAGAATTTCCCCACTTCCACTCAAGGAAAGGCTCATTGGGGAACTAAAACTTGACTACACGAGTTGTACAATCAATAGAAGCACAACAAGAGTGCAGCCAATCCATACAAAGTATAACATCAAAATCTAGCATATCAAGCTCTACGAAATCAACAAGAGTAACTCTATGGGAAAAGGACACGGAACACTTTCTATAGACCCTCTTAGCCACAATATAATCACCAACAAGAGTAGAGACAGAAAAAGGATCTAACAACACATCAGCGAGCACATCAAATCTCATAGCCACATATGGCGTCATAAAAGACAAGGTAGCACCGGGATAAGGTAAAGCATAAACATCAAGTTGAAATACTTTCAACATACCGGTAACCACATCAAGAGAACCCTCTTGTTCACCACGAGTGTGAAGTACATAGAACTTATTTTTCTTGGGAGCACTAGTACCCCAACAACTTGGACAGGATAAAGGATAGGGTTGAGCCCTACGACGACGATCTCCCTCATTCTTAGCAACCGAAGGACAATTTCTAATCTTGTGGTCCATCTTACCACAACGAAAACAAGCATTTGAACCCGCTAGACATTGACCTTCATGATTTCTTCCACACTTAGCACAATTAGGCAAAGAAGACCAATTACCACCTCCATGAGGTTTAGGGTTAGACACCCTCTCTTTGATGATCTTAGGAGCATTAGAGGAACCTTTTCAGGAAAACCTTCATTGATACCTAGGACGACCATGTCCATCAGACCTAGCATTAGAGAAATTACCATCACCGGTTCTAGACCTCTTGTTATCCCTAGATCTTTCCTTAAGTTTCTCCTCTTCAATATGTTGGGCATGAGTCATAAGACGAACAATATCCATGTCATGGACAAGCATAGCCGTACAACACTCTTTAACTACCAATTCAAACACACCTGAAATGAACTTGCTCATCCTTGCCCTAGAGACGGCAACTATAGAAGGAGCATATTTCTACTATAGAGTAAACCTCAAAGAATATTCTTTCACACTCATGTTTCCTTGTCGAAGATTCATAAACTCAAGCACTTTTGACTCCCTCATCTCAAGATGAAGGAACCTATCAAGAAAAGCAAACTTAAACCTTTCCCATTCTAGGGGACCCACATCTACTGGTCTTGCTTCCTTCCATTGGTTGATCAAAATTTGACCAACCCCCTTAAGTTGATAAGCGGCCAATTCCCCCTTTTCCACCGGAGTCACTCCCATAATAATCAAGATCTTGTAAGCCTCATCAATGAACTTTTGACGATCTTCCTCAACCTTACAACCATAGAATTCTGGAGGCTTGGGCAAAATGACCTAGCTTTGATTTAATTAAAACTGAAAAAGACCCAAAAACCCCTGAAATAAATTCTGCCAAACCACCATCATGATGGGCTCCACGAGCCGTCAAGGGCCACACGGCCCGTAGTGGTGCAAGTGGTCCTTGAACAGTGGGCTAGCTTGCCACCCCTTAACCCACTCTACCTTCATGACCTTCTCCACGACCCTTAGTGGCCTTCACGAGCCGTCAAGTGGCTCGTGGGAGCGTCTCATTGTTAGGCAGCATTGGCAACTCACTACCTAGCCCACCACACTCATCACCACAGCCCGTGGTCCCTACCACGAGCTGTCTTGGTGGTCCTGGGATGTGACCACCTCTTGGTCACTCACTGTGAGCCACCATTGGCAGCACCATGACTCGTGGTGCCCTTCACGGCCCGTGTGGGTCCACGTGAAGGTCTTCCAGGCCCAAATATTTGTCTCTTTCCCTCTCACTTAGCCCCTAGCTTAGACTACTAGATTCTGAGGTGTTACATCAAATCAACAAACACCGTTGGGGCATTAGTCAAATCAAAAGACATTATGAAAAATTCATAGTGACTATACCGAGTTTGAAATGTCATCTTTGGAATGTCGATCTCCTTCACCTTCAATTGGTGATAACCCAACCGAAAGTCAATCTTAGAGAAGTAACTCGCTCCTTGGAGTTAATCAAACAAATCATCTATCCTTGGAATAGGATAATTATCCATAATGGTAACCTTATTTAATTGTCGATAGGCAATGCACATTCAGATAGAACCATCGTTCTTTCAAACAAACAACACTCAGTCTAATAAAATCCTTATCCAATAAATCATTCAATTGAACTTTAACTATTTAAGTTCTACCTGGTCCATAAATAAGGAGGAATAGATATAGGTTGCATATCTGGGAGAAGGATAATTTCGAAGTCTATTTCTCTTTCGAAAGGAATACGAGGCAGATCATCAGGAAACACTTCAAAAAACTCATTTAATAATCGAAACTAACTCAATAGTAGGGATTTCAAAATCTATATCCCTAACCCAATCTAGATGATAAATGCAACCCTTACAAATTATTTTCATAGCTATAAGGCACGAAATAAACTTACCCTTAAGAACATAATTTCCCTCTTCCCATGACATAATAGGTTTGTTCGGATCCTTGAAAGTGACCAATCGGGCCCTATACTCTATGGAATCATAACATGCATGAAGCAAATCCATCCCAAGAATAACATCAAAATCTAACATATCAAGCTCTGCAAGTTCAATATGAGTGACATTATGAGAAAACGAAATAGAACAATTTCTATAAAATCATTTAGCCACAATAGAATCATCATTGGGGGTAGAGACATGGAAGGGAATAGAAAAAATTTCGGGACCAACATCAAATCTCATGGCCACATAAGGAGTAACAAACGACAAGGTAGCACCCAGATCAAGTAGCATAAACATCAAGATTGAAGTCTTTCAACATACAAGTCACCACATTTGGAGAACCCTCGTGATTGTGTCCAGTCTGAAGAGCATAGAACCTATTGTGATGAGGAGAACCTAAACTAGAACTACTATGATGAGCTTACCTACCATCCTTACCTTTGGTAGTTTGGAACGGACAATCCTTCACTTTTGTTGCCACTCTTACCCCAAGCAAAGCAAGCATCCATACCGGCTAAGAACTTGCCATCATGTTTCTTACTACACCTTGTGGAAATGAGAATAGAAGATCCATTACCACCACCTCCTTGAGGTTTAGAGTTAGACACCCTATATTTATTTAACTTTGAGGTCGGAGCATTGAAGAACCTAGACCAAAAAACTTTCTCCAGAATTGAGGACGCCCATATCCACCAGACCTAAAATGAGAAAAGTCACCATCACCGGTCCTTCCCTTCTTGGACTCTTTTGCCCTTTTCTTGAGTTTTTCCTCCTTAGTTTATTGGGCATGTATCATCAAATGAGAGATATCCATCACTTCAATCAACATGGTCGGACAACACTCTTTCAGAGACAAGTCGGAAACACCCGACACAAACTTACTGATCCTTGTCATAGAAACAACATCCATAGACGGGGACGGGGCATACTTCGCTAATTGAGTAAACATAAAAAAATACTCCTTTAGAGTCATATTTCCCTTGCAAAGATAAGAGAATTCAAGCACTTTTGCCCCCCTCATCTCAGGAAGAAAGAAGCACTCAATAAAAGCATCCTTAATTTTCTTCCAATCAAGGAGACCTGCATCAATATCCCTCTCACTATTGTATTGTTCAAACCACACTGGATCAACACCCTTAAGTTGATAAGTGGCGAACTCCATCTTCTCCACTATAGAGAATCCCATAATTCCCACTATTTTATACACATTATCACTGTACTCTTGAGGATCCTCATCAACCTTGGAACCATGGAATTTTGAGGGATGCATCCTAGTGATGTCTCTTATACTTGTCATCATCATACCCAACTTTGGGTTTATGGGAGCAACGACTTATCTATTTTCTTGGTCCTTCATAGCTTGAGCAAAAACATAGAAAATGGCTCGGAATCCAACATGAGTCGCTTGCTAGCTCCACAGTCTCACCCGCATTCTTTCTCATGTAAGCTCTTCGAGGGACCACATCATGAAAAGGATCAAACACGATTTAGGAGAAGGATCTTTTTAGAGATAGACTTTATAGCACGAATTTAGAATAATGAAAGAAGTGAATTTTCCTAAACATTTTGTAGCCTCTTATTCATAATTATGGTGCGCTTCACACTAATGAACAAGACTCTACTTAACGTCGCTTGTCTCACATCCTAGGACCTTTTCTATAAATTGCTTTGAATACCAAGTTTGTCACGACCCAAAGTACACCCTAGATGTGACATGGAATATAAGACCTCGAGAGGCCCTACAGAAGACACTTGAAATAAATATACATAATAAAAAATAAAATAAAAGTTCATATCAAGTAAAGCGCCTAACATATAAGCGAAAGTCTAACATAGTCTTGACAAGTCATTCTAATACATCAAAAGAAGTGGTCGGAATGTAACCTGTACACCACATATAATGTCTAAAAACTAAATCAAAAGGAAAATAAGTAAAGTTGTCATGGTCCTCAGAACATGAGGACTCACCAACTATCTTCAAATCCTTAAAGTAATCAATTATCAACGAGCGGGAGTATAGGAAGCACCACACCCTATATTAGAAAAATAATGTAAGCACAAGTATGCATTAGTACATGGAATGTACTTAGTATGAGGTATATGCATGAAAACATGAAACGTGATCATAAGAGGACATGATCTACATGACCAAGATAAATCACATTAAAATGTTTTTTTTAAAGAGAATCATAAATCATGAACATGGTCAATGCATATTAGAATCATCAAGAAAGCTTCATGAAACCTTGGAAGTAACTTTAGTTATTTGTGCGCTATTAACTTTAACAGAAAATAGGCCATGCTAGCTATAAAATGGAATCCAGTGTAACTCCCACAACGAGAAGGGAGAGTCTGCTTGCCAAGGTGGAAAATTGTATCTTGATTCGTATGATATATGTGGATCCACTAGCAAGTCAATTTAATACAATCGTACGGGGCCACATAGTTTGGAACTAGAGGTTGCTACTAGAGACTATCGTATTTGAGCCTCTACATCAAAGTTCTCCCAGTTCTAAGTTAAACACCATTTGAATAGTTATTTTCATAAAAATATCATCATCTACGAAAAAGCACAATTCAAATACCAATCAAAGCTTAAACATTAAAGAGTAGCTCATTAGATCGTCAATCAAGCATATGTGAGAAAACCTTTCACCAAATCATGATTTCTTAATTTGTGAGAAAATTTTGTCACAAGTTTATTGATGCTTATCTTAAAGCACCCGAATTCATAAAATATTTGCAAGACTCATCAGTGGCCTCCTAAAGTTGGCACTAAGTTTCACTTAGACACCTCAACTGGACAATGTTCATTTTAGACACCTCATGTAGGGTCCTGTTGTGTCATTTTGACACTTTTCGGTGACATGTCAAAGTGAGTGTGATACACTCACCAATAAAACTTGAAAGATTCAATTTAGTTATTTTTATTTAATTTTCTCTTCTTCTTGTTCTTCTTCTTGTTCTTCTTCTTCTTCTCCATTTTTCAAGCCACTATACCTCCCACCATTTTTTGAAGCTTAATCTCCTAAAATGGAGGTCAAATTTTTTATTCAAATCCATTTTCAAGTAATTTTTCTTCTTCTTCATGGTACTAATTTTTTTAATCTACAATAACCTCTCTCCACTTTTTTTGCCGGAAAAATGGAAACCAACACTCATATTTCATATTTGTTCTCTCTTTCTTTCTTCCTATCACTCTCTTTTCTTCCCACAAAACAACACTAAAAATAAAGAAAAATAATAATATTAAAAATAGTAAAAGAAAAGAATTATTTTTCAAAAAAGTACAAACGAGATTTTGAGTGTAATGAAAAAAAATATTTTTTGATGGAAAAGGAGGGTAAGATACCATCACCGCTCTCCACCTTTTTCATCGGAAAAAAATGAATACCAACGCTCATATGTTTTTTTCTTTCTTTCTCTCCCTCCCTCCTCCTCCTCCTCTCCTTTTCTCTCAAAATAACACCTAAATAGAAAGAAAAAAAAAAGACTTGAAACAATTAAAAAAATTAGATTAAAAAAATTGTTGAAGGTAGTGGAGAAGACAACTACCATCGCGGCTGGGGGGGTTAAATTGATTTTTTTAGAATAGTATTTTTATTTTATTTAATAAATAGATTTTAAAATAATTTTTAACTGAAAATGACACATATAAACATCTAATTGGTTGTTTGCCACGCCATCAATGAGTGTATTACACTCTCTTTCAACTTTTTGCTTATTGTCAAAAAAGTGTCAAAATGACACAGCGGGACTCTACATGAGGTGTCTAAAATGAACATCGTCCGGTTGAGGTGTGTAAGTGAAACTTTATGCCAAATTTAGGCGGCCACCGATGGGTTTGACCTAAAATATTCCTTTCATAAATCATGCATAACTTCATGAGAACAACAATCATAGATTCATAGTTTCTTGATAAATTCATCTCTTTTAGGGTTGATAATTAAAATTCATGATCAATGCATGGGTTCATGTGCTTACAATTGGAATGAATGTTATTTATTCAAAGCAATCATTGAGGGATCAAAATAAACAATTCAATCAACATAAATAGAACCATGAAGAATTGAATAAAAACCTAATCAATTTGATTGAAATTGAACTTGAAGGATTGAGAAATCTTGGGGCTCAATGGGTGAATGGAACTTATTGATGAAACTCTACATACTTTGAGGATCAAAGCCCAAAAGCAATGGAGGAATTGGAGACATAATTCTTGAACCCTAGATTTTCTTCTTGGAGCTTGAGAGGATTTGGAGGGGATAAACTTGATGGGTTTTGGTAATTTGAGGGAATGAGAGAGTTGGGTTAGTTTTAGGAATAGAAAGGTAGTTATAAGACTTAAAAAATAGGGGCAAAACGACATAGATTAGGTATTAGATACATGGGAAAAGACCCAATTAACCTTAAAATAACTGTCGGATGGTTCCTACAGTTTGGACCTATAACTCGTAAATCTTTCTACAGCTTGTACTACGCAATCGTAAAACCAATTTCAGAAATCCAAATTTCACCTTACTTTTCACGAGACCTTTTTACGGTGCGTCTAAATTCCTACTGAATATAGACCCCATTTGTAGAACCTAAGTTCAAGTCCAAACTTTTACGAAGCATGGCACATTTATATGGAAGCCGTCTAAGATACATCAAACCTCCTACGACCCATGTTGTTCATTCGTAGGTCAAACTTCATAAACTTAAATTTCTCAATCTCAAACTCATTCCTATGATGTTATCTATGACCAATAGTACCTTCTACGAACCGTATATTGGTCTCGTAGGACACAACCAGTAGCCTAAAAAGAGACCTTCCTTTTCAAAATTTGGCATTCTACCTTCCGAGATGTTACACATATTATAAAGGGTATTTAATATTACCTATCTTATCATGACCTATTGGGCATCCTAGGTATCCTTCTTTTGTACAAGTGCAGTATCTATACACAACTCTTATTATGTGGTACCTTATGTAATACATACAATTGCTTACATGTACGCTCATATTGTACTCGAGCCACTCATCATCAGAATAATATATGTATTCTCATCATTTTAGCATATCTCAGTAAGCTCTCTACTAAATTATATCTCATGATAATATATAAAACATAATATGTATAACAAGTGCACAACACAACCATAAGTCATAAAAGGTGGTTTTCAACAATTCAAAGATAATTTATAAAAGCATCATCATCCCAAAAAATATCAATCATAGCCTATGCACCAAGACCAATCAAAAGGCTTCATAGACTGTCATATCATTCAAGTATCGAAAATTTGAATGATATGGCATAACCTAGCTCAATCATAGAAATGAAATCAAGTATCGAAAATATGAGAGCCTTCCTTTTCTCAAAGCCTCTAAATTCTCAAAATCTAAAACAAGCAAACATAGGTTAATTTAATTATCTACTCTTGAAACAGTAGCGTTAAGAATTCAAACTCATCTAATGTTAACCTTTATTAAGGTATGTTTAGTTTACCCATAGTTATTCCATCAAGCAAACTTCTTTCATGATAACACAAACCCTGTTCATGGAGTTTCAACTCTATTACCACCCCCCCCCCCCCACAATTTCTATGCTAAAAGAAATAACTTTTATGAGGTTTTTATATTCCCTACCCATGACAACAAAAATAATAAATTTTATTTCATCCTAAGAAGCATAATTAATCAATTGAGAATTTAAATACATGCAAATAACTTCAATCCATGCACTTTACATCAAAATTCATGAGGTCCGGGGTTTAAAAAATTAATTCACCATTAAGAACACCCATTTTGATTCCAAAATGAAATAAAATTACTAAAAAGAAATGTTGATGAAGAAGACTTACCTCAAAGAAGAAATCAAATTCACTCATTCAATTTTAGCATGAAATTCGCATAGTTAGAATAAAATAGTTGCTACAGTCTCCTTGCAGCAAAAAAACTACCGTTATAACGAATGAACCCGTAACAAATCAATGGGGGGAAATAGAGCATCACCAAACATTACAATTAGAAGATAATATAACATAAATAGATGCAACAAGTACCACAACAATTAGTTCAAATACTTCCACCAGTCTCATAGTTTTCTACAAAGGTCAAGACTACTAAGTCAGCACAAAATGGAACGCACACTACATGACTATGAAAAGCATCACATTTACACAAAGATATATTTGTTTTCATGAATCCCCGTCATGATATTTTCATAGCTCAATTCATTATGGTCTCTAACAAGGGTAATATGACCTAACTACTCATAATGACTAGACAAGTCATTACACATTTATGCATCAACTATTCATAATTATTAAATTAGAAATTTGGCTCATTGACAGAGATCACAACCCAAGAAATTTGATCCTAAAAAGGGAGTTGAATGATCCTTTTTCCAATACTAAAGTTAGAGGTTATTTATTGTTGAGATGTAATTTTTGATTGAATTCTTGAGATCTTTCATGGATCCAATAAGTATTAGTACTAGTTAATGTGAATTCTTCTTCTTTTAACTATTACTTGAAAATCATCCTTGGTATGAGATCTAATGTCACGACCCAGGGGTACACCCTAGATGTAACATAGCGTACTAGATCCCGAAAAGCCTAACACAAGCCACTTAGCATATCATAATATAGAGCAGTAAAAATGATGCAGAAATTTTAAATTTTTTTCCATACAATCGAAGTCTTTCATAAAAGAAAGCGGAAGTCTATAACACTGTCTTAAACCATCTAAACACAACTTTGAATAAAACCTTTAGGACGCAGCCCATACAATAGTCTAAAACATAAAGAAAGACATAAAGGTAATGGTGGCTTTATCCTCGATGCTATGAGGACTCACCAAATCTTCAACTCCTTGCACTTCTAGAAACTTATCCTCAAGAATGGAACTCAAAGTCGCCAAACCCTACATTTGATAAGAATGTAGGCAACAGTATGCGTTAGTATAAAATGTACTAAATATGTTTGCTAGCATGACATCATAGGAGCATAACAAAAGTGTCAGCCAACATAAGACATAAGTCATAAGCATAAGAGATAATAACATAATCATAGAACAATATCCAACATAGACATAATATAAGAATTTGTCATCATAAGGCATTGCCCATATACATAGTCAATACTTAGACCTTCATATCATAAGAGAACCTCTTCATAAGTAACCTCCAAGTACACTTGTGCAATGCATGAATAAGACCCCATAATTCCATTCACGCTAAGTATCCCCTTTGGCCATCATAATCATTCTTACCATCTTATGGTCTCATCATTAGCTTAAACATCATAGACAAGGGAATCTATCACCTTTAGTCAACATAGCAAGGAAGGCAACTATAGCAACAATCCAAGCTAAACATACATCATATAAGAAAACACTTCATAATTAGCTTCAAGTCATACTTGTGCAATGTATGGATAAGACCCCATAATCCTACCCATACTAAGTACCACTTTAGGCTTACATGCATATTGATCATCTCTTTGATCTCATACTTAGCTCAACATGAAGGACAAGGGGAATCATCTCTAGTCATACATATCATGGAATCATAAAGACAAGGGGAATCACCTCTAGTCATGTATATCATGGAATCATAAAGACAAGGGGAATCACCTCTAGTCATACATATCATGGAGTCATACAGACAAGGGGAATCACCTATAGTCATACATATCATGGAATCATAAAGACAAGGGGAATCACCTCTAGTCATACATATCATGGAATCATAGGTATTTGCATCCATGTTAATTTTAATGAGATATAGGTATTCGCCTCCGTATCCATTTTAGGGTGTAATGTAGGTATTCGCCTCCACATCACCACATAAGGATCATAGGTAATCTCCTCCATGATCAACCTAAAGGCTAATGGGTAATTACCGCTTGCCTTGGGAGTCATACATACATAAGGGTAATCACCTCACACTCCTCATATAATGACATGGGTAATTACCTCATGTTTAAATAATTACGAATAAGGGAACTCACCTCACATTCATATCATATAAAGGTCTTTAGGGGACTCACCACAACCTCATCACATTTCATGGCCCTTGGACTTAGATTCATTTTAGGTTAGAATAGCCTTTCAACCTAGAATCATTCTATGTGAGAGAACCTTTCATATCATATCATATTCATGCATGAGTATGTATGTGAGAATGTCCTTTCAACAACACAACTACATATCATGATCATAAACACTTCACTCACAAACTGTTCATAAACATATTCATAGATTCATAGAAACATGCATAATATCATATCTTGCCCTCTTAAAGGTAAAGGTTCATAATATCTCCTTCTTTTATAGCAACTGTAGGGCAATGCCTTATCTTGTGGCCTAACTTACCACAACCAAAATAAACATTAGAACCCGCTAGGCATTCACCCTCATGCCTTCTATCACACTTACTACATTCTGGTAATAGAATCTCACTACTATCATCTTGAGAGTACCTCTTTTAAGAGGTTAGTTTGAGCAATTATCTCAAACCAGAGGAAGAGTTATGTTTTTAAACATATGAGCATGAGTATATATTATTGGGGGTAGTATTGAGCAACGATATGGGGACGAGTTCAGACAACTCAAAGTCCTCATAAACCATGTATGCCAACATGGGTAAAGGGTCATACTTTTTAGATGATTCTTTATTGCTTTTAAGCATATCTTAGTGGATCCACTTAGTTGAGGATGTTCTATACCCCGGCAAGGTATAGGACAATTCAGCAGCCACGATCTCCCCCACCACAGTTCTGACTACCTCCCATCTCTTCTCCTCTACCTTTGTCATGCTTGTCATGCCTAAAGTCTGTCAAAGCTTTGGCCTGCGCAATGGCTTCATCAATAGTCCTAACATGTCCACGTTCCAACTGCGTCTTGGCCCATCCATGAAGTGGAACAACATATCTTTATCCGTGAGGTTGGGAATCTAGAGTAAGAGGGTGGTGAGCTCCTTCACTTATGCTCGTATGCTTCCTGTTTGCTTCAACTCTCTAAATCTGCGATTCACCTCATAGATGACATTGTTGGGAGAGAAGGTCTTCTTGAACTCGACTCGAAATTGCTCCCATGTGTTGATGGTGCAAAGCCCCTTCCCTATTTCTGACTCCTTTTGCTTCCATCATAGCATGGCCATCTCCGAGAGTTACAATACGACAGTGTTGATCTAGTTGTTGTCGCTCTTCACTTTGTTACACTTGAGTAGTTCTCCAAGTGCCAAAGGAAATTCTCTACCTTTTGCGCGTCACGAGCGCCTTTGAACATCGATGGCTTGGGAGCCTCAATCTTGGCCTCCTTGTGACCCTGTCTCCATTGCACGTCACAAATCCTCAAGCTTCAATTTCTCCCTTGAGCGCTTCTATCTCGGCCTTCATGGTTTCAATTATGCTTAATGCATCCATGAGCCAACACTCCTAGGAAGTGATGATTTCCTTCATCTCATATTTTGCATCCTTACACCCTTCCAACTCCTTGCGAATGTTGTCATTCTCCTCCAGGGTGAAGTCCTCGAGAGTCTTGAACTTGTTATCGACCTCATTCAAGCATTTGCCTAAGATCTCCACAGTTTACCTCGCCGTGTCAACCCTCGCGATCCATTCTATTCCAAGTGTGACGTTTATGTGGTGCTCCCCCTGTTCATCATCACTTGCCTCAGTGGGCGAAAGTGAGTGGGATGTCAGCACTTTGCTTGGTGTAGGGTCGAGTAACAATTCCTGATTACTCTTAAGATTCTTCCTTCCCTTTCAATGCTTCTTTTAACCATCCTGCCTAGCGTTGGTGTTGCTAGTAGCGTTGATGTCTCCCTCATTTGCCATTCCCTTAGTATCAACCTTTGCTTTAATACCACTGTCACAGAGACTTCAACTAAGTACACCTTGTGGCACTTGACAACTCACTCACAAATCTTCCACGATCTTGCAAGCTCAAGGAAGCCTTTTTCAAACTAGATCACTAAGGGAATGAAGAAAGACACAAGAGAATTACTTGAGAAGGTTTTGTATTGCTTAAGACTTGGAAGATTTGCTTGATTCTTGCTTGATGAATTTACAAATGGTTGCCCCTCTATTTATACTACTAACTTAGGGGCTAATATGTAAATAATCATTGTTAAGCAAGTCCCTAGATATAACTAGAAGATTCCAAAGACCTTCCATGCAAATCCATGGAATTCTAGGATCTATCATGGGAAATCCCAACATTTCTCTGGAATCTTCCACTAAGGACTAGTTTTCTTTTCTATGTAAGTTACGACATAGACAACTAGAAGCCATGTGGCGCTTATGTGGTGTGATGACGTGTCGGGTCGTCACGCTAGGATCATAAAGTTTGTAGATTGTATCAAGAATCTTGGATTGAAGTTGACTGTGAAAGTGCATCAAGACGTGCCTACAAGATGGAACTACACTTTTCTTATGCTTGAGAGTGCTATTCCATATCGTCGGCCTTTTTTTAATTTCAAGTTACTTGATGCAGATTTTAAATGTTGTCCTTCAGAAATGGATTGGAACAAGGCAGAAACAATAGCCAATTCCTAAAACCTTTTGATGAAATCACTACTCTATTTTCAGGAAATCAATATCCGATGGCCAACTTGTTTTTTCATTAAGTGTGGAAAATTCACTTGTTGATAATGGAAGAGAAAAATAGTCAACATTCTGATATTAAAGAAATGGCGGAGGAAATGGAAAAGAAATTTACAAAGTATTGGCAAGAGTATACTCCAGTTTTGTCTTTGGCAGTCGTTCTTGACCCTCGATACAAGTTGAAATTCGTGAAATTTTGCTTTTCAAAACTTGACTCTTTGACTTGTAATGAAAAGGTGAAGATTGTTGAAGATAATTTGCATCAATTGTTTGAGGAGTACATGAATCTCCAGCATCTAATAGTGCATTGGTGGGAAGTACTGTTGATGAATGTGATACTGAGATAAGAGATGAAATGGATGAATTTGATTTGTTTGCAAGTCAGCCAGAATCGAATTCGGAAAAATCACAATTACAACTATATTTGGAAGAGCCTGTACTTGACCGCAAGGGGAATGCAAATCTAGATATACTCAAATTTTGGAACGATAACATTAATAGATATCCTCGGCTATCACTGATGGCAAAGGAAGTTTTAAGTATACCTATTAGTACTGTTGCGTCTGGATCAACGTTCAGCATTGGAGGACGAGTAATTGGAAGATATCAAAGTTCAATCTTACTGGAAATGCAGAAGCCAAGTTGTGTGCTCAAGATTGGCTCTATGGACATGGAAATATAATTTACTCATGTTGATATGTATTATGACATTTTTTTTCTTTACTCTTTCTATGTAGTTATCAATTCTGTTTTGTCTATTTGTAGCGGCTGATGATTCTGATGAAGATGATATTGCAATTGATGTGCTTGCTGCTAGGTTTTGAATGCTGATCATCGTTATTGCAATCATTAGTATATCCTCCTAGATTTGATTTACTGTCTAGAGTAGGCTATGAACAACGTAGATTCTAGGAAATGCACATTTGCACTTAACTAAAAGATTGGCATATTTTCATACAACAAACAACACAGAAGCTGTCAATTGTCATGTTGCATTCCTTGTGTTTCTCTATTTTATTGGGAGGGTGGTGTTCAGAGGGGATGTAACTGAAATTTTGACTACTAGAGTTCCAGGTTTCCAGTTGTATGGGGGTCTGCCTCTATATTCATGATAAGGAAAGATTGATCTTGGGTTGTTTGCTTCAAACTTTGTTAGTACAATTTAGTGAAACTAGGAGATCATTCCTTGAAGAATCTAACACAGTCTAGAGCAATCAGTCACTTAACTCTACAAAGATATTGAATTAAGACAAGTTCTTTCTAGCTTTGAAAGGTGTATTATAACCAATTCATTTTTATCTTGATTGTACTATTAGATAAAACGGTCAAAAACAACAACAACAAATCCAATTTAATCTCACAAGGTGGGGTTTGGGGAGGGTAGAATGTATGTAGACCTTACCCCTACCTTATGGAGATGAGTTATGTACCAGCCGAGAAACGACCTCGGGTCGGTACCGTGGCAGGGTACTATTCTACCACTGGTGCTTGATTATACAAAGGTCAAAGCATCAAAAGAATTTATGTAGCCACTGGCTCACTACTCATAACATGTTTGCACAGCTAGTGTGCAACTTCAGTTCATGCAGTTCTTCCACAAATGCAGCAGCACACAGTAGCTCTAGTTTAGTACCTAATGCAGGTGATCAGAGTAGCTCTTTCAACTCAAAGTTTTCTCCAACTAACTTGAGCTCAGCTACACTAGACAAAAACTTGATACCACCTACAGTGCATCCATTCTTGATGTCTCATAATTAGGCCATTTGTTGAGTTAAATCGATCACTTGTTGATATAATTAGCAATATGATAAGCTTTGTGTTTTCAGGATCTTGCAAATGTTGGAGCCACCAAGAGGTCAACTTCTGTGTTTTGGTATTGGAAAAGCCTATTAAGGGGGAACTTGGGCAGGAAGATCAAGAGAAACTGAAAGAAGATTATGATCAAGTTGTACCCGAAAGCTGATATATTTAGGCTAGAATACTTTATTTGATTTTGTGTTGGGAGAGCTTCTTTTTGCTAGGTAGTGTTGTTGTGGAATTGAATTTTTTTTATAATCATAAACTAGTTTCAGAGCTTAAGCAGTATTTCTTAGTTTTTTTTTTGCCTGTGTAGTCTATGTTTCTCATACAATATGTTTATATTGTTTGTAATGCCTTTGTTTTTGTATTCCAGCTGGCTCTTTGTTCATAATAAATCTTTGGTATCTCCATCTTTGTATTTAAATTTTAGTCATCATTTTCCTTTAAATTAAAGGAGGAAGTTGGGTGAATCTGTTGGGAAAGATTGTTGCTTTCTCTGGAAGTGAATATGTTGAAAATTGAAGGAGGAAGTTGGGTCAAATTGGGCAGGTTGGGTCATGACCCGTTTTGACCCAACCCCTTTGGGACCCAAGTAAATTTGGGTTGGGTTGGGTCTTGACCCATTTTGACCCATCTAATTTTAACCCAACCCATCCAATTGACACCCCTACGTTCCCCCCAATCCCCCACCCTTTTTTTATTTTTTGAATAAGCACAATTAGACTTAAAAGTCAGGAGACCTTAATCTGCAGAGTGAAAGATGGCCAACAGAAGGGGGCTTAGTCTTAAAGAAACTAACCAGAAAGAGACTTTCAAAGAACCAGTTCGCTAACAGGCAGGGAGTAAAAAAATTCCAATCATATTTCCTGACCAAATCTAACACCACTTAAATTTAGTCATTTCTTTCTTTTTACCTCTTCAATGTAGTCATATTTCCATTCTTACTATTAGCTTATACTCTACCTTTTTCCTTTCTCTTTTTAAGTGAAGGGAGCACATATCCATCCTAAATAAATATGTGCAGTCAGAAGCATTAAAATTCTCTAGAATACAGGGTCTCTGTAACGTAGAGAGGTCCAGAATTGATCTATATCAAGTACTCCCCTGGCAAAAATGGGTAAATACAGCAACTTGGAAAAGGAAGCATAAGTATATTATAACCAAATACCTTGATTCCCAGGTTTCTATGCCAGAATTGGCAGTCAGCAGCCCCACCAGCCATTGTGCCAAGCATATAGGGATTAATTTCAATGATTTTCTTCACAGATTGAGATGCTGCAAAATATTACAAGGAAAGGAAGATATTTCATAAAAGGTCAGGCCAAATCAACAGAACTGCAATAGATCAAGAAATAACACTTAAAAGAGTACTTGTATCGTCCAAACAAAGTAGAAGTGTATTTTACCTAAATTTGGAATTCACATTCCTCTAGTGAAGAACTTGACAGTCAAATAGGACACACCCAAAACTAAAACATATCCAAGTCTCGTATAGCACAACTCTATAACACAACCTATAAAAGTTGAAGTTAATTAAAGTTTCGTTTCAGGTACCCAATAAATCAGACTTTTGTTTTCCTGATCAATAAGGGGTCGTTTGGGACAAAGATTAATAAAGCAGGGATTAGTAACACAGTGATTAGTAATGCAGGGATTAGTAGTGCATGGTTTATTTTTATCAAGTGTTTGGTTCATTGTTTTCCACCCCATCTTGTGTTTCGATTAAAACTCTATAAAAAGCTTCTTTCCAATTATACCCTTGTATTATTATGTAATTGGATCAAGGTAGATAATTGTCGGACAGTATTATTTTTTATGACCTTCTAACTAGCTAGGAGAAGAACAATTTTGTTGTCATGTTTGCTATTTTTTCACTTGAATTATTTGAGAATAAATAATTGTAATCTTAATAAATTGATCACTCACAAAATGTCAATTTCAAAAAGATAAACCATCTACTTTTAAAACCGAAAAGACGGTAAACAATAGTAAAATTGAGTAAATCATCTACATTTACACAAAAATTGCAAGTTAGAGTTTTAATATGTATGCAATTTTATAAATTGTTCAAAATACAAATAATTAGAAAATCACACAATATATATATATATACACGAAATGTCATGTGGTGATATATTTGTTTTTAATTAGTAAATGTTAAATAACTCACATTTCAAATATTGTATTGATTTCAATTGGGTTTACTTAGTAACAAACAACTCTCTCTAAATAATTTGTAAGCTAATTTATTTAAACAAATTTACTAGTACTAATATAAAACATAAAATCAAGAAAATAAACAAAATGATTTGAGGGATACTTTTGTCTTTACATAGACTTATCTCATGGTATTAAATCCTATGTATTACTAATACCTCCAAATGGAAGGTATTAGTAATACATTCTCTAATACCATGTAGGGTGTATAACTAATCCATGGATTAGTCATTAGTTATACATAGGCCCAAATTCTTACCAAACATAGTACTAAATAATACCATACATAATACATGGACTATTTTCCTAATACTCCCTACCAAACGACCCCTAAGAAATCAGATTATGTCTCTATTTTATCCAAACACCTTGTTGCTTAAGACACTAATTCCAAGTTCTAGTCATTGTACCAATAACTATAGTGACATTGACAACAGAACCATACTCTTAAAAAGGTATAGCATATGACATAGAGATAAACTTGAATAAGCCATAGAAGAAATTTTGTAGAACGTGGAAATTTTTAAAATCAATAACATTTTATGCTCAAACCGGGTAAATATAGCTTCACTTGCACCCAAAAAGAAAAAAACTTAATCATGAAAATAATGAGGTCTTGCATGTCCCATATCAAGTCATTTGGCAGGGGCACAGGGTAGGCAGCAAGGTCACAAGAGCCATTGAGAAATGGATGCTCATAACAGTAGAAGAGTTGATAAGTAATTAAAGAATTTCTCACATTGTTTAACATAAAGACAATAATGAGCAAAAGGGTTTACATATATATCCTCCCATGCTAGCCCGAGAATCAGCAGCAACCATGACACCTCCTTTAAAAATGAAAGCAAGGGTTGTGGTTCCCTTCGCGGGCTTCACCATTTGGATTGCTTCTTTTTGAAAACCATCAAACTAAAAGAACATACAGGATAAAAAGTAAACATAGTTAGAGAATTAGGACTTCATAGATCCCCAATTAATTTAATATAATTGGACAAACAGAAAAATAGTCAGACTCACATTAGCAGTATTAGGAAGATGGAATGATGGAGAATTCGAAATTCCATCAAACAGCTCAGAAGACTCCCCTCGAAGTGGGGCACTTGGTTCAAGTCCGCTAAAATCGATCTTCATCATTTACAATCTTTAGCTACAATAATTGATAAATCAAATACATTTCTTTCTGTAATACTTAACAATCGCGGTAGACAAAAAAATTGATTGATTATTAAGAGAGGACCTAACTATCAAAGCTTTCTAACGTACTAAACTTAACTCAAGACATTCCATATAGCCTCAGTTGGATTAAAGCGATCACTTAAATCAATTGATATCAAATGCTGATAGTTCATAGTTAGAAACCAAAAATGGTTACTGATAATAGGAAGATTTCGGATAAAAGGATCAGATGTTAATGAAGTGGCTTAATGGTCGATAAAGTGGGTTGAGAACATGAGGTATGGGGTTCAAATTCGAGCGGAGGCCAAAACTACTAGGTGATTTCGGTGCATACGAGACCACCACGGTTATCAACAAAAATAAGGGTTAAAATTTTTAATAAGGACAAACCTAAAGGGTATTTATCCTATCAGGTTATTAAAATTTATCACTTCCATAGCTCAAAAAGCATCATAAAAATTTCCCTCTTTCATGGCAGCATTATACTTCTTTTATCTGTGCTTCTAAGAATAGTTCTCAAAACATTGCTTACTAACACCCAAAGGCAACTTACTACACCATCAAAAATTTCAGCATCATTATAACATGGCAAGCAAAGCAACAAGGGCCGCTAGTGGCTTTAGGCCCAAAAATAAGCGCTCAAAATTACAAATCTTCCAAAGAACCAAAAAAAACCCCAAATACAGTTCGAAAAAGGGAGCTCAAATACGAAAACATACCCAAAATGCACAAAAAAAGAAATAAATTCGAGCAAGAGGCAAGGCAAGATTAAACGAAGAACCAAAAGCACTGAGCAGACAACAGATGAAGGAGATACATACATAAAAGAGACGACCAGATCTGATGAAGGCGATGTAAAATGTTACTCCCTTTGTTTCATATTAACTGAAATTTGATACTTTTTTTCATTATTCAAAATAATTAAATTATTTAAAGTTTTAGATTGATATTTGAATTATTATTTTTATATTTTCCTTATCTTTTAATAAAGGAAATGGTCAAATGCCCCCTTAAGCTATGACCAAATTTTTAACTACACATCATTTGGTGTGATGGATAAGAGAAATTAATCCTGGAATAACTTTTGAGTAGTCTGTAATTCATTGTTTGGTTGCAAATGTAGGGATCACTTATTCCACCATAACTTATCATGAGATAAGATGTGTAAATTAACAAAAATACCCTCCTTAAACTCTCTTTTATACATCACTTTTACATTTATACACATTAACATAATTTTTAACAACATTTATAATAACATTCGCAACCTTAATTATTCGTTGATTTTATGATAAATATATTTTTCTATTAAAAATTTACATTTTAAAAATACATTTTTTATTTATGAATATATTATAAGTTGAATTTATTTTCTTAATTCTTATGTTTATTTATATTTTGATTTCTCTTAAGATGTTCACTCCACTACTAAATTACATATTTTTTATTAAATAGTTTATTACTCACTTAAAATTATATTTTATCTATAATTAAAATGTAGATAACTTTAATAATAAATTCTATAATTAAAATGTAGATAACTTTAATAATAAACTTTATTTTACTTTAATAAACTTAAAGTGAAAGTTTTATTTTTAAGCTAAATAATATGGAAGTTTTGTTTTTAAATTAAATAAGATGAAAGTTTTATTTTTAAGCTAAATAAGATGAAAATATTATTCTTAAGCTAAATAAGCTGAACGTTTTATTTTTAAGCTAAATAAGATGAACGTTTTATTTTTAAGCTAAATAAGATGAACGTTTTATTTTTAAGTTAAATAAGATGAAAGTTTAACTTTTAAAACATACGGCACAATCATGGAAATGCACACACAAAAATATCTAAGCTAAATAAGATGAAAATTTTATTTTTAAGAATGAATAACTAAAACTTGCAAAGAAAATGTAAACAAAAAACTAAATAAAGTGAAGGTATTTTTGTAAACAAACAACTTATTCTTAAAAATTATACAATGAATATTAGTTTGAATATGACAAACCAAACAAGCAATAAAAACTAATTCCAGCATAACTTATCTCAGTATAACTTATCCCAATATAACTAATCGCAGCATAACTTGTATTCAAACCAAACGATCCCTAATTCTTCACATAGTCCTCCCCCTAAACTTTTTACAACTAAAATTATTACCACTCTAAATGCCTACAAGGCAAAGTGAGTGTATTGCACTCTCTTTGAAAGAGTGAAATAAAATAATAAATATTAAAATTTTACTTTTAATATTTTTCCATAAATATATGTATTTTAATATTTTTTATATTTTTTTTCTTATTTGTTTCTACTTCTAATTTGTTTTCTTCTCCATAGCAACTTAGTAGAGCATTAATGGCAGCCACCAAATTACATCACCTCTCACCATCTTAAAATCACTGTCATTATTATATTAATCGATACACCACAAATCGTAGATAATGATTCTATCCCTATTCTCCATAATCAGGAATTATGAACCCAAAATCTTTCAAATCAAAATAAATTTAAGTTTTATATAGTGACACTCAACTGATTTTGTTCGACTAAACTTTCAATACAAGGAAAATTTATTATCCTATATTCAATACCCAAAAGACCCACGAAAATTCTTGTATGCACTTGCAATTTTTGAGATTTGATTTCTCCGGTTCGAAGCAAGTTTCGTCAATGGCAGTTTAAAGATTTTTTTTTAAGTTTCAGACAATCAATTCAATGGATAAATTTTATTTTAGCTTCAAATAATAGTCCTCAATTGATTTACCAACTTAAAATTTTCTTGCAAATTTGAAAAAATGCAATTCATGTTCTTTATCTTCTTTGTATAATTGCTACAAAAATTTGATGCAAAACCACCCTAAGTTTTCTCTAAATTGCCTCAAATTTTAGATATAAGCTTCTCTCAACATTTCGATTCTTTTGTTATATTACCCATTCAAATCGGAGCACGTCTATGGTAAGTCAAAATTAGAACTCAAGCTTATAAACTAACTTTAATTGTGGTTTCAAGTTGTGCTTCAAAGTTTCAACCTTTAGCTTCGATTTTCATCCATACCGAATTCTTCAAACAATCGACGAGCCTAGTTTCTCCTGATTTAAGAATATAGATTCACAATATTCATATGAATGCTCATCGATTGTCATGGAGTTTCGATATTCTTTAGATCCAAAAATCACAACTATATATAAACTCAATTAAATCCAGTGTTTTCAGCTTCAAACAATTAGCAATCAACATTATAATAAAAAAGTTTCAATATATGAAGATCCAAGATACACATCTACAAATTTCAACCTCTTGACCTTCAGCATAGTTTTTAGAATAATAAATTAATATGAGAAAAAAATAAAAAAAAAGTTTTAAATAAAATTTCCACCTGTCAAACGCGTGCATATCACATGCCAATATAAATGTGGTTGTGACTTTTTAAGGGGGTAAAAATTTCAATTTTAAACAGTTTAGGGGGGTGATAGGACCCCGTGAAGAATAAGTGTGTAGTTGAGAATCCGGTCATAGCTTAAGGAGGCATTTGGCCATTTTCTCTTCTTTTTTTGTAGTAGATAAATTGTAGTATTTACAATGTTATATTTATAATTTCACAAAGGTCAATAATAAAAAAAATATGGTTTAAATTATATTTAATTGATGTGCATTACTTCACAAATTCAGTTAATATAAAATAGATGGAGTATTAATTGTGAGAAGCACCGTATTATCCAATAGCACACTTGGAAGAAACAAAATACCTTAAGTAGAATATAAAAAGGAAAAACTACATAGTAAGACAAATATATGCTATGCATTTATTATATATAACTATAGTTTGATAAAATTTATCATTCGCAACTATAATATTTCTTTAACAGAAAAGGGTCAAAATTGCCCCTGAACTATGCGATATAGACCACTTATACCCTCCGTTACATTTTAGGATCAAAAATGCCCCTGTCGTTATCTTAAGAGACCATAATTACCCTTAAGACTTAATAGAAGTGATGTGGCAAGCCACATGGCACTAATTCCGCCACCTAGGATACCCACTAAAAAATTTGACCCAATTAATAATTCAACCCTAACCCATTTTTGCTAGACCCAACCCACTAAAATTAAGAGGGAAACATCATTTTTTTCACCTCATTCCTACCAAACAATCAGAACAGAGAAGCTAAGCTCATACACCATACAACACACTCTTTGGATTTGAAGAGCTTTAAACCAATTGATGTTGTTAAATTAATCGTTGTAAGAGACTAATCGATGCAACATTAATATGCACCTACATGTTTAAAATCTTGTATTCACATTTTTTCAATCACTCTCCTATAGTTGTCGTAGTGCTAATCCGCTTTGTCTCTTGCAATTCGAGTTAGGGGTCAAACCCAACAAAAAAATCATTTGAGTCAGCCTTGTAATCCAAGCCAAGCAACCGGGATGCTAATATTGTCACGCTCCGAGCCTACACCCTGGACGTGGCCGGCACTCGAGAACCATTGGTGGTCCCCAAGTGAACCCGTGTCCTAGCTCATTACTCAGCGGAAGACTTACTCAAGATTTTAGGAACCTCAGATATAAACTCAACTCACATAGTTATCATTAATAAGATAGTTTAACTCAATATACTCAAATGAATATAAAAGTGTTCAACTCACAGTATTTAAAACATCAAGAGGAGAAATGAGAAAAATACTCCTCAACTACTACTGTCTATGAAGCCTCCAAAATACTCTGATGGAAGTCCTCTAGAAGCAAGGAGGCTCACCAAAGCAAATCTGGAACTGCAAGTGGTATCAACGGAGCGCCTGTTGATGACCCTGAATACATGTATCTGCATCATGAAAGATGCAGGCCAAATGGCACCAATACATTGAATGTACGAGCATGCAAGGGGAACTCTAAAGTATAAATATAGGCATTGAACTGATAAAAGAGAAATATACTCACCTCATCTCAACTCAAGGATACTCAACTCAACTCAATATGAAGCAACAATAAATATGCAATTTATATAAAGCTTTTTAAAATAGTAGATAATAACTCAATGTATTTAAAAATACAATAATAAACTCTTTACTCTTATTTAGGAGATTCTCTAACCGACAACCATTACTATGAGTTATGTTATGATACAACGTCTAGCCCACGCTGCCAAAACTATCTTATACCTTGCCAGAGTATAAGACATCCTCAACTAAGTGGATCCATTAATCTATGCTTAAAAGCAATAAGGAATCATCTAAAAAGTATGACCCTTTACCTATGTTGGCATACATGGTTTATGAGAATTTTGAGTTGTCTGAACACATCCCCATATCGCTGCTCAATACTACTCCCAATAATATATATAACTCATGCTCATATGTTTTAAAGAAAATATTACTCCTCCTCAATTTGAGATAATTACTCAAAAGATTTCTCTTAAAAGAGATGATGCTCAAAACTCCTCATAAACTCATTTAGAAAATAAGGTTTTTTTTCTCATTTTGAATGTAAAAGTTTTACATGCTTGGGAATACTTAGTCCCCTCATACTCATTTTGAAAAATGAACTCAACTCTCCTCATCCTTATACTCAAATACTCAAGTCTTAATTCGAGTTTAAAAAGATTGAAAAAGACTTCTCAAAGTGACTCAAAAAGGTTTCTCAAACTTTACTCTTAATATTTACTTTAATTTGAAAAGTGAAATTAAGAGACATGATTAGGATATATGAAGGATCTCTCAATGATTTAAGAAAGTTTAGATAGTTAGGATTAAAAAGAAAATGAAAGCTCGACTCAAAAGAATAAGTACGGATCGAAGAACGGAAGGGAAGGTGGACTGACGCTCCTGGCGCATCCTTGGAGCGCCGCACCAGCCCTCCCTTTACTGGGGCTGGTTTGTGGCGCACTGCAGTCGCAAGGCGCCAACCCTCTTGGCGCATCTGGGGCGCGCTACCCAAGCCAATTTTCAGAATGTTCCGACAAATTTTTCTTCTCGATTTTTTATCCTAATTCACCTAGAATCGATTGATTTCTTTCAAACTCCCTTAGATTTGTAAACCCAACACAAGTAAACAAAACCCACTCAAAATTCCTCAAGAACAACCCTCAAACACAAGATCCTCACCTCAAGAACTCAACAAAACCTCATTATCAAATAATGAAGCATAAAACTTCAAAGAACTCAATCAAGAACTCAATATACTCAATTTCATGGATGAATTCGAAATTAGAAACTCATGATTGACGTGAGGGTGAACAAATCTGTCACAATGAAACTTACATACCTTGAAAGAATCAAATTGTAACACCTTGGTATTTGAAAGAGCTAAAATTAGAAAGAACTAATTTGAAAATAGCAAAATCTGAAATTTTGCAAGTTATGCTTAAGTTGTGAGTTTTGGGTCAACTTCAAACGACCATTACTTTCAGTACAAGATGAGTTAGGTGGCCTATAAGATATCAAATGAAAGATCTTGGAATTCTCTTTCCAACGCCACCGAGTTTGCTAATTTTCAAGCTCGTATGAAGGAAATATGCTCGTTTGAAGTCAGGCTGTCCAATTAAAGAAAGTTACCCAAAAATGTGAGGGGTATTTTGGTCTTTTCCTTACCCAATCAGATTAAAACAATTTTAGTAAATATTTGTGGGTCAAATCTGATTTGAAGGAAATATGCTCGTTTGAAGTCAGGCTGTCCAATTAAGGAAAGTTACCCAAAAATGTGAGGGGTATTTTGGTCTTTTCCTTACCCAATCAGATTAAAACAATTTTAGTAAATATTTGTGGGTCAAATCTCATTTGGGTCAGTTTTACAATCCTAAACTACGCTTAGGGTTTTAGAAAAGAGTTCAAGAACAGAAAAGAGGAGAAAGGAGGGAAGATTCAAGGCGTTCGTTAAGTTCTTGAAGTTTTATTGCTAAATTTCGCCAAGGGTTTGATCCCTAAGAGGTATGTGAGTTCTCATAGTGTTGGGCTCGTTCACCCACACACCAATCATGCTATTTTAATGCAATTTCATTCTCAAAAGTTGAAGGATTTGATGTTCTTGAGAAGTTCTTGAGTTTTAGCCATTATTGAAAGTCTTTGAGTACTTGAGGCATGAGTTTTGCAACCGAGATGAGTTTCTTGATAGATTTTTATATGGGTTCATTGAAATCGTTCCGGGTTTGTGAATTTTCATGAATTTGGTCGATGAAACTGCTTTGGGTGTGAGTTGAGGCGAGTTTGGGAGAAGAAGAAAAGATCAAGAAATTAATTGTACTCAGGTCTGCGTCGCGGAGATGGTTAGATTTTCAGTCTTCAGATATTCACCCCTCTCCGCGTCGCGGAGAGGATACGGTGTCCTCTGCCTCAAAAATATTTATGCGACCAAAAATTTAATTCCATATCCGCGTCACGCTAGTGTTCTTTAACTTTGGTCTTCGCTCGTTCTTATGAACAACTATATTAACCTTCCTAAATAATTGAGAGGTCCTACATTCCAAAGCATAACCCTTGGATTCATAATTCCAATTCAAGGTAGAGTTAAGAGTAAAGTCTTGAGAGTATTTTGAGAAGTCTTTTGCAAATCTTTTTTTTAAAACTTGTTTTAAGACTTGAGCATTTGAGTTTGAGGAAGAGTAGAGTTGAGTTCATTTTCTTTAAAATGATATATGGAAACTAAGTACTCCCCAGAGAAATATTTTTACATTTAAGAAAAAGAGGAAACATCGATTTCCAAAAGAGTTCATGAGTACCATCTCTTTTAAGAGAAACCTTTTGAGTAATAATCTCAAAGTTGAGGAAGAGGAAATGTTTTATTTAAAACATAATGAGCTAAGTTATATTTTGGGAGTAATATTGAGCACCGATATGGGGGAGAGTTCTAACAACTCACAGCCACCATAAACCATATAGCCAACGTGGGTAAAAAGAGTCATACTTTTTAGATGATTCCTTATTGCTTTTTAGCATAGACTAGTGGATCAACTTAGTTAAGGAGTTCTATACCCCGGCAAAGTATAGGACAGTTCTGGCAGTGTGGGCTAGACGTTGTATCATCACATAGCTCATAGTGATGGTTGTCGGTTAGAGAATCTCCCAAACAGAGTTTACTTTGTATTTTTGAATACAAACAGAGTTTATATTGTATTTTCTAATACATTGAGTTGTTATCTACTGTTTTAAAGTTTTTCTTTATACTGCATTATTTCTATTGTTTTATATTGAAATGAGGTTGAGTTGAGTTGAGATGAGGTAAGTGTTTCTTCAGTTCCAATTCAAGCTTATGTCATATTTAGATTTCCCCTCGCATGCTCGTACATTCCATGTACTGACGCCATTTGGCCTACATCTTTTATGATGCAGATACAGGTAACCAGGATCAGCATCCAGTGCTTCATTGATCCAGTTGAGTTCCAAAGTTGTTTAGTGAGCCTTCTTGCTTCCGGATGATCCTCTATTTACTTATTTAATTTCAGTTATTTCATTTTGTTATTAGGATGTCGTAGGTCTTGTCCCGACATCCATCTCAGTTAGTAGAGGCTTCATAGATAGATAGACATAGTTCACGAGTCTTTTCATTTTCAGCTGTTCATGTTGAGACTTGAGTTTCCTTTTGGCATAGTTAAATGTGTTATTTCTAAAACATTTTGAGTATTTCTTTGAGACATTGAGTAAAGTTGTGCTTTTGAGTTCACCCTAATTATGAGTAAGTCTTCCGCTAAGAGTTAAGCCAGGCCAAGGGTTCGCTTGGGGCCAGCAATGATTTTTGAGTGCCAGTCACGTCCAGGGTGTATGCTCGGTGCGTGACAAATTTGGTATCAGAGCACAGAGTTCAAGAGTCCTAGGATGTCTATGAAGCCGTGTCTGTAGAGTCCTAGTTATCGGTGTGAAACATGCAACATCTATAATTAGGAGGCTGCGACATTTAGGAACTATCTCACTTTTTTCATACTCATTTCGTGCGATAGAGTTCATCTCTATAAAGTTTCTTTCTAATTCGTGCTTGCGCGTATCTTTCAGATCATGCCTCCACGAAGAGCTGTTTGAGGTCGTCCTGCTAGGGGGAACGTCGATCCACATGATCGAGGGGTACCCAATGCACCAGAAGTGCAACCCCAAGGAGAGGTTACTAATGCTGAGTTCCGGGATGCTATCCGAATGTTGAGTCAAGTGGTGGCCAACCAAGCAGGGCAACATAGAGGGGATCGACAGGATACATCCATAGTCCGTGAGTTCTTAAGGATGAATCTTTCAAACTTCACCGGTTCAAGTGTCACTGAGGATTCAGAAAACTTTGTGGAGGAATTGCAGAAGGTGTTTGAGGATATGCATGTTGCTGATGCTGAGCAAGTGGAACTAGCTGCATACCAACTGAAGGGTGTTGCTAGGGTATGATTCGACCAATGGAAGAAGAGTAGAGCTGAGGGTGCACCAATTGTGAGCTGGGATGTGTTCGAGGGTGCCTTCATGGGGAGTTTCTTTCCCCGTGAGCTAAGAGAGGAGTAAGATAATTCCTCACTCTTAAGCAGGAATCTATGAGTGTACATGAGTACAGCCTCAAGTTTACCCAACTTTCCCGCTATGCTTCGGAGATGGTTGCTGATATGAGGAGCAGAATGAGTTTGTTTATTTCTGGTTGTCTCGTCTATCAAGTAAAGAGGGTAAGGCAGCTATGTTGATAGGAGATATGGACATAGCAAGACTTATGATCCATGTGCAGTAGGTTGAGGAAGATAAGCTGAGAGATAGAGAAGAGTTCTGAAACAAGAAATCCAAGACAACTGGAATGAGTCCGGGCAGCAGAAGAGTAATGCGAACCGGTTATCTTTCCAACAAAAGCAAAATGGACCTGCTCCATCGTATGCTAGTGCCCCTGCACCAAGGAACAGAGGTGAGTTCAAGAATCAAAATTTGCAGAATTTCAAAGCTAGACCTGCAAAGTTTCAGGGTAGTGTGGCACAAGGAGGTAATAAGACTCCTGCATGTGCTAAGTGTGGTAGGAGCCACTCAGGAGTGTGTCGTGATGGCTCCACTGGTTGTTTCAAGTGTGGTCAAAATGGTCACTTCATAAGAGAGTGCCCAAAGAACAGGCAAGGTAATGAAAATGGGGGAAATAGAGCCCAATCTTCTTCAATTGCTCCGCCAGACAGAGCTGCACCCAGAGGAGCTACTTCGGGGACAGGCAGAGGAGCAAATCGTCTATATGCGATCACTAGTCGCCAAGACCAAGAGAATTCACCAGATGTTGTCACTGGTATGATCAAAGTCTTTTCTTTTGATGTTTATTCTTTGCTCGATCTAGGAGCGAGTCTATCTTTTGTGACTCCTTATATTGCCATGAATTTTGATATTCTTTCTGAGCAACTTCTTGAGCCCTTTAGTGTTTCTACACCTGTCGGTGAGTCTATTCTAGCTGAGAGAGTTTATCGTTATTGTATCATTTCCGTCAATCACAAGGGGACCATGGCTGACTTAGTCGAGTTAGACATGGTAGATTTTGATGTTATTCTAGGTATGGACTGGCTTCATGTCTGTTATGCCTCAGTTGATAGTAGGACTCGAGTAGTTAAGTTCTAGTTTCCTAATGAGCCAGTTATAGAGTGGAGGAGTAGTTCAGCAGCGCCTAAGGGTCATTTTATTTTGTACCTTAAGGCGAGAAAGTTAGTTTCCAAGGGGTGCATCTATCACCTAGTCTGATTTAATGACTTTAGTGTTGAGACACCACATATTCAGTCAGCTCCTATAGTGATTGAGTTTCCATAGGTCTTTCCAGATGATCTTCCCGGAGTCCCTCCTTAGAGAGAAATAGACTTCGGTATAGATATTTTTCCTGATACTCATCCTATCTCTATTCCTCCATATAGAATGGCTCCAGCTGAGTTGAAAGAGTTAAAAGAGCAGTTGAAAGATCTTCTTGAGAAAGGCTTCATTCGACCAAGTGTATCGCCTTGGGGTGCTCCGGTCTTATTTGTGAGGAAGAAAGATGGTTTTCTTAGAATGTGTATAGATTATCGTCAGTTAAAGAAGGTCACTATCAAGAATAAGTATCCTCTTCCGAGAATTGAAGATCTCTTTGATCAACTTCAGGGTGCCACTTGTTTTTCTAAGATAGACCTTAGATCAGGCTATCATCAGTTGAGAGTAAGAGAAAGTGACATCCCTAAGACAACTTTCAGGACCCGCTATGGTCATTATGAGTTCCTAGTTATGTCCTTTTGTTTGACTAATGCTCTTGCCGCGTTCATGGATATTACGAACAGAGTTTTTAAGCCTTATCTAGATATGTTTGTTATCATATTCACTAATGACATTCTAATCTATTCGAGGAATGAGGAAGATCATGCTAGTCATCTCATAGTAGTTCTTTAAACTCTCAAGGATAGAGAGTTGTATGCTAAATTTTCTGAGTGTGAATTTTGGCTTGAGTCAGTGGCGTTCTTAGGCCACATTGTTTCTGGTGAAAGGATTCGAGTTGACACTCAGAAAATTGAGGCAGTGCAGAACTGGGCTAGACCTACATCTCCAACTGATATTAGGAGTTTCTTGGGATTGGCTGGTTATTATAGAAGGTTTGTCGAGGAGTTCTCATCTATTTCATCCCCGTTGACCAAGTTGACTCATAAAATAGTTAAGTTTCAATGGTCTGAAGCTTATGAGAAAAGCTTTTAGAAATTGAAAACTAGGTTGACTACTGCCCAACTGTTGACCTTACCAGAGGGTACGCAAGGTTTTGTACTATATTGTGATGCGTCTAGAGTTGGACTGTGTTGTGTATTGATGCAGAATGGCAAGGTTATAGTTTATGCCTCCGGACAGCTTAAGATTCACGAGACAAATTACCCAACCCATGATCTAGAGTTGGCTGCTGTAGTATTCGCTTTGAAAATATGGCGTCATTATCTTTATGGTGTTCATGTTGATGTGTTCACCGATCACAAGAGTAATATGTGTTCTGTCAGAAAGAGCTTAATCTTAGACATATGAGGTGGTTGGAGTTACTAAAGGATTATGACATGAGTATTTTTTATCACCCAGGTAAGGCTAATTTTGTTGTTGATGCTTTGAGCAGATTGTCTATGGGTAGTACCGCCCATGTTGAGGAAGGAAAGAAAGAGTTACCAAAACATGTGCACAGACTTGCACGATTGGGAGTCCGGATAATGGATTCCAATGAAGGAAGAGTGGTGGTGATGAATGGGGCTGAATCATCATTGGTGTCTGAAGTGAAAGAGAAACAGGATCAAGACCCTATTTTGCTTGAATTGAAGGCAAATGTTCAAAAGCAGAAAGTGATAGCTTTTGAACAAGGGGGAGATGGTGTATTGAGGTATCAAGGTAGATTGTATGTACCCAAGGTGGATGAACTCCAAGAGAGGATCATGGAGGAAGCTCATAGCTTCAGATATTCTATCCATTCGGGTTCCACAAAGATGTATCGCGCCTTGAGAGAAGTCTATTGGTGTAATAGTATGAAGAGGGGTATTGCAGAGTTCGTTGCTAAGTGCCTGAATTGCCAACAAGTCAAGGTAGAGCATCAGAGGCCCCGTGGTATGGCTCAGAATATAGATCTTCCGGAATGGAAGTGGGAGATGATCAATATGTATTTTATTACTGGTTTACCACGGTCTCACAGGTAGCATGATTAGATTTGGGTGATTGTAGATCGAATGACTAAATCAACCCATTTCTTACCGTAAAGACTACATTTACAGCAGAGGATCATGCCAAGTTGTATATTCAAGAGATAGTCAGACTTCATGGAGTTCCGGTCTCCATTATTTCAGATAGAGGTGCATAATTCACCGCACAATTTTGAAAGTCTTTCCAGAAGGGTTTGGGTTCGAAGGTGAACCTTAGTACTGTTTTCCATCCTCAGACTGATGGTCAAGTAGAGCGTACAATTCAGACTTTAGAGGATATGTTGAGGGTGTGTGTGATCGATTTCAAAGGTAGTTGGGATGATCACTTACATTTAATTGAGTTTGCTTACAACAACTGTTACCACTCTAGCACCAAAATGGCTCCCTATGAGGCTCTTTATGGGAGAAGATGTAGATCTCCGATTGGATGGTCTGAGGTTGGTGAGGCTGGGTTGATAGGACCAGACTTGGATCATCAAGCTATGGAGAAGGTGAAGACTATTCAAGAAAGGTTGAAAACAGCGCAGAGTCGTCAGAAATCCTATACTGATGTTAGGAGAAGAGACTTAGAGTTTGAGGTAGATGATTGGGTTTACTTGAACGTTTCACCCATGAAGGGTGTTATGAGGTTTGGCAAGAAGGGGAAGCTTAGTCCCCGGTATATTGGCCCTTACAGGATATCCAAGAGGATTGGTAATGCAGTTTATGAGTTGGAGCTACCGTTAGAGTTAGTAGCAGTTCATTCGATATTTCATATTTCAATGTTGAAAAAGTGTATGGGCGATCCTTCACTTATCATACCTACTGAAGATATTGGTATTAAGGATAGCCTATCTTATGAGGAGACTCCCGTTCAGATTCTAGATCGTCAGGTTCGCAAGTTGAGGACCAAGGAGGTAGCATCAGTCAAGGTCTTATGGAGGAATCAGTTTGTTGAGGAAGCTACTTGGGAGGCTGAGGAAGATATGAAGAAGAGATACCCACATTTCTTTCAGTCCGGAGAAATTCTAAATTAAGGTACTAATCCTTTTCTTGGCATTTATTTTAGTTGAAACATTGTGTCACATTGCATATTGAGTGTTTGAGTTGGGTGCTAGATGTTACCACCCTTAGTCTACTTAGAGTAATCTCATTCGAGGATGAATGTTCCCAAGGGGGAGATATTGTAACACCTCAGTATTTGAAAGAGCTAAAATTAGAAAGAACTAATTTGGAAATAGCAAAATCTGAAATTTTGCAAGTTATGCTTAAGTTGTGAGTTTTGGATCAACTTCAAACGACCATAACTTTCGGTACATGATGAGTTAGGTGGCTCATAAGATATCAAATGAAAGGTCTTGGAATCCTCTTTCCAATGCCACTGAGTTTGCTAATTTTTAAGCTAGTATGAGGCAGATATGCCCGTTTGAAGTCAGGTTGTCCAATTAAGGAAAGTAACCCAAAAATGTGAGGGGTATTTTGATCTTTTCCTTACCCAATCAGATTAAAACATTTTTAGTAAATATTTTTGGGTCAAATCTGATTTGGGTCAGTTTTATAATCCTAAACTACGCTTAGGATTTTAGAAAAGAGTTCAAGAAGAGAAAAGAGGAGAAAAGAGGGAAGATTCAAGGCGTTCGTCAAGTTTTTGAAGTTTTTTTGTGGAATTTCGCCAAAGGTTTGATCCCTAAGAGGTATGTGAGTTCTCATAGTGTTGGGTTCGTTCACCCACACACCATTCATGCTATTTTAATGCAATTTTGTTCTAAAAGGTTGAAGGATTTAATGTTCTTGAGAAGTTCTTGAGTTTAGGCCATTATTGAAAGTGTTTGAGTACTTGAGGTATGAGTTTTGCAACCGAGTTGAGTTCCTTGATAGATTTTTATATGAGTTCATTGAAATCATTCTGGTTTTGTTAATTTTTGTGAATTTGGTCGATGAAACTACTTTGGGTGTGAGTTGAGTCGAGTTTGGGAGAGGAAGAAAAGATCGGAAAAATAATTGTGCCCAGGTCTGCGTCGCGGAGACGCTTAAGATTTTCAGTCTTCAGATAGTCACCCCTCTCCGCATCGCGGAGAGGATATGGAGTCCTCTGCCTAGAAAATATTTATGCGACCAAAAATTTAATTCCATATCTGCGTCGTGCCAGTGTTCTTTAACTTGGGTCTTCGCTCGTTCTTATGAACAACTATCTTAACCTTCCTAAATCATTGAGAAGTTAATTGTCTTTCTTTTACCTAGTCAATTTTTATATAGTTTACTTTCTTTCTAAATATTTCAAGTTAGTTTCTTTTCAAATGATTTAAAATGTCTTTATTTTAAAGTAATTATTCCAAATGTTAGTCAATAAATTTTTAAATTGTCGGATAACTGCACTTTAGCGGTCACTTTCAGTGCTAACACCTTCTTAGGGATGGCAGGCGGGGCAGGGCGAGTTACGGGTCTAAATAAAATAAAAGCTAAAACCGTTATAATTCCAATCATATATAGATAAATATTGGATGTGTTTATTTTGGATAGAATTGAAATTCAAATTCAGTTCATTTTTGTTTATAACATAACTAAGGAGATCTTCTAAATAGTATTTTTTTTCCAATCATATACATCTTTATTCTTGTTGCACCGTAACAAAATTGTACTTTTAAAATTTTGGAGAATGCACGCTAACAGTTAGAAATTAAGCTTCATATCATTTTTTTTAAACTTGTGAGTATACATAATAGTTTTATCTGACATTTTTGTTTTGTAAATATTCGTATTTTCTAAAATTGTTATGTACTTATGTGGAGCGGGTTTGAGTGAGGCGGGTCTATGCGGGGTGGGGCGGAGCGGATAGAAAACAATAAATTGTGCTATGTGGGGCGGGGTGGAACGGGTTAAAATCTTTGCAGGTTTTCCCCACAACCACTTCTCCCCACCCCGCCTTGTTTTCCATCCCTACACCTTCTCCAAATGAAAATTAAGTCACGACTCTTTCAAAAAATAAAATTCCTAAAAAGTTGAAATCAATTTAAAATATTCTTTCCCATTATAAAGCTAATAAACTACAAGTCTATAACCCTCAATCATCATAGCGAAAATCAAATTATCATCAAATTCAAATTTAAAAATCAAAATCACTACACTAATGATTGAAATTGGAACCCCATCAAAATGGAGTTTTATAGTTCTTCTTAACCAAATGAAACAAATGCCGAAAGAAATTTAAAAAAATTACTTATTTCACACTCTATCAGGAGAGTGAAGTACTCTCTATTGCATGTCGGCTCATAAGAGGGTATTAGATCCATTCTAAATATCAATAAGGTGGTGCTAGGACCTTGACAAAGTTATATTATCTTTTTAAAACAAGTGTTATAGTTGGAAAGGGTAATTATGTATTATATCGTTGATTTATTATTTATTTGAGAGACAAGGTAAATATTCAATTATTAGATATATGAACCACATTAAAGTGAAAAAATATTTGAATCCTATAGCTAAACGCCTACTTAAACTCCAATCGGTGAACAAGAAAACTAGTCGACTGCTTTCTAGATAGGATAGGAAAGAGTTTTATTAAAATTAAGACATATGGGAAAGTCCTTTCTTCCATGATGAACTGTTAGTACCAATTTTACATTTTGTCTGTATGGACCGAGAAGAAAAAGAGAGTGAGTGGGAAGAGGAATGAATAAAGATGAAAGGAGAGAGGAGATTTGAAATTAAAGTGAGAAATGATTGAAAGGAAGAGTAGAAAATAGCATGGGACTTTTAGTGACAATTGATTCTTTGAGGGAATATATGATAAAGGAATGGGTGATGATGATGTATTCCCAATCTTCCATTGTGATTGATTATGTCTTTAGCTACACACTTAGCTTACACTTTAAAGTTAGTGTTTTTACCTACTGTTTACCTGTTCCTTTCCATTGCTTTTTCATTGTTTTAATTTACAGATTCCTTCCCAACTCCAAATCCTGCTTTAGTCACACAATTCCCCACAATGACATGTCTTTCTTTTTCACTAATTTTAAACTACAAACTTTCTGCACAAGATTGTATAAAAGTCACTACTCATCAACTAATTAATCTTAATTTTATTCTGCTTTATGCTTTCTAATCTTTAATGGTAATTAACATCCTCAGCTTAGTATTACAAATTGTATATGATTTTATTTTTGAGATTCAAATTATATGAACTTTGACCAACATTTTAAGATATGTTTTTTCATCATATTTGCAATCTGTAGTACTTTTCATATAGTTTTTGAATATCTAAATTTTATTTAAAATATGGTATTAATGTAATCTAATTTCAATTTAAAACTTAGTTAAATGGACTCTCAAAAAATGTAACATGACAATCGCAAGAAGTATTTTTTATCGTTAAAATGTAACGTGACGGAAAAGTCCTCATTTACTTATATATTCTAGACTTAATGTGTTACATGCATATGATAGTAAGTATTTTATTTTATTTCTTAGGAAATGATATCTTTTGTCCTTTTATATTTTGATTTTTTTTCTAGAAAAAATCTTTTAAGATCTCTTTTTTTAATATATATATTAAAAAAAAACTCATGTCTAAAAAAGAAATTTCTTATTAAAAAAACAAAGGCATAAAATTAAAAATAATTTTGAAAGAACTAGAAAACCATTTCTTTCTTCTTTTTTCTTTTTCCTTTTCCTTTTTTGAATCAATAGAGGAATGAACCAGTTGATCATTTGCAGGTCTGATTTGGACATGTGATCTAAAATCGTGATTTGAAATAATGATATGAAGTTGAAGTTAAAATTTTGTTTGGACATGCAATTTAATTTTTTTACAAAGAGAGTACTGTTATAGTGAATGTCATTGTTGTTATAACTTTTAGAATGTTGTTATAGAAAAATAAAATATAGCATGACAAAAAGTGTTTCGAAGAAGTTTAAGTCATTATTGTGAAATATTATTATAATGAGGTTTGACCACAAAACATTTCTTACTTTCTAAGTGTGAATAATTTTCTTAAGGAATATATTCAATTTATAAATACTCCTTACCTTTTAATTTATTTATCTGATTTTAACTTAACACAAAGTTGAAGAATATAAAAATAACTTTTAAATTTTATGATTTTAAATTTTAAATATATGAAATATACATAATAATTTTTTTTCTTACAATTTTCTCCTTTTATATATGTCGATGAAAATTATAATTAAAAAACATCTTAAAAAAATAAAAATTTAAGCACTCTGAAGTAAAACAAACAAATTAATTAAAATAAAATGCCACTCATTATAAAAACGGAGAGTGGTAATTTTATTTTCCCTTACGAGGAGGAAGTATCATTAATGCAAGGGCTTTACTTTTGAAGTCATAAACGAATAAACATGTGTCAGCTTGGTTTTAGTTATACGGCGGTTTGGTGGAAATATACTAGTAAATACTACTTTTGTTCCCACTTTTTTCCTCGGTTCATCTTTAGTTGTCTATTAGACTATTACATTCTCCATTTCTATTTATAAGTCATCATTTTTTATTTTACGTGCATTAAGAAATTAAGTAAGTTTAGTATTTTATTCTTATTTTTTTTTCGAAGTCAACTTTTTAATCAATAAATATGAATTAATTTATTTTGATTAATTAATTTAACCAATGAATATGAATTATTCACTTAGTTTTTCTACGTTAGTCAAATACATATTTTCAAGGCTAATAACTCACAAGGGTAAAATAGGAAGAATATTACAATTTATGCATTGATTTTATGAAATGACAAGTATTATGAACCAATTATTTATTGTAAGGATGACATATAAAAAGGAATGGAGGGAGTATACTATTTTGGAATTAAATAGTATTCTCTATCTCCCTAATTATATGTCGAATTTTTCTTTTTTACTTGTCCATTTTGACAAATTAAGAAAAAATAATTTTTTTTCTTATATATTATACCCTCAATTAATTATTTTTAAAAAGGCCGAACTTCTTGAAAATCTTAAATTTTTAATTCATCCACTTCATAATTAATAGGGGTAAAATGGTAAACTCACTATGTTAATCATTATTTTTTTAATAGGTGTGTCAATTCAAAAGTGGACAAATAATTAAGCACAGATGGAGTATATCCAACAATCCTTATTCAATCAATTTATAAAACCAATGCATAATTTATCATTTAAGTGTCTATTTTACTATTGCTATTAAATACTACTTATTTTTCAATGTTTAGATGACTTATATTTCATAAAAGTAATTTGGTAAAATTCATTTACTACTTCTTAATCTGGTGTCAAGCCAATAATGGATAACTATTATTGGACAAATTAAAAGGAGTAATATTTCCTCCGTTTACTATTTTAAAAATAGATTTTTTATTTTTATTCATTATTTTTAATATATAAACACATTATATCATCAACATTATTACTTATTCTTAAATCTTTTTTCCAAAATCTAAAATTACGTTAATTTATTTGGATATTGTAGTAACATACTTGTATTAGTCATTATCTTTTTGAGAAAATTACACGATATGGCAAACATCTATTATGTAATTATTAAACACAAATATAATTTAATTCAATAACAATTCACAGCTACTGTTTAATTAATATAGTTATTTAATGTGGTTGGGGGATCAATGATATTTCATAGGTGAAGACGATGGTGATCTCCGGCAACTTCTATTCTGTAACATCTCTGATTCGAGAAGATGGAAAAATGCATCTTTTCAAGATCTGGTGTCAGAACCAACGGAAGCCACCGACGGACCGTGTGTCAGATCACGGATCGTAGGTGGGAACCCGTCGTTGAGTCCCAGACTTAGGAGAATTTCAGGATCAAGAGATAAGACCTACGACTGTGGTCCACGGTCCGTTGATGGACCCACGGACCATAGGTGGTGTCCGTCATTGGGGTTCAAGACTCAGTGGTCTCTGATCCCACCCACGTCCGACCAGTACGGTCCATGGTTGGACCTACGGACCATAGGTCTGGCCGTAGGTAAGGGTCAACAGCTATTTAGAGGAAAATGGTTGTTGGGTCAACTTAAAATGGTCATATCTTTTAGCACAAAATGAATTAGGTGGCCCATGACCTATCAACTTAAAGATAATTGAATCCTCTTTCCAACGCCACCGAGTCTGCTAAAATCCAAGCTCGGAGTAAAAAGTTATGCTCGTTTTAGTGAAGCCTTATCGGGCAGACCTTGAACCATGGCCTAGTTGACGAGCAGTAGTTCAAACGACGGCCATCAGTCCCGTAGTAGATGGCCATCGTCAGCTTTAAGTCAGGGTCATTTTTGTCGTTTTACTTAGTCTAAGCCTAATAACCTAGTCAGACAGATCCAGAACCCTCATTCTCCAAAAATCATCCAAATTAGAACGAAAAAAAAAGAGAAAGAGGCGCCAGTTTCTTTCAAGAACAAGCAGTAGTGTTCTTCAAGTTTTAGCCCCAAAATCCAAAGGATTTCTCCGTAGATTTAGTCACTAGGTATGTGAGATTTCACTAGTGGATTCCTTTCATCCATGAGGTCCCTAGAATTTAGTCAGTTCCTTGATTCTCCATATCTTGTTTAAACTTAGGATTTATAAAACCTTGGAGATTTTTTGTGATTTAGCTGGTGTAGTATCCTTAATCAAAATAATATGATTCTTAGAAAGTTTGCTTAATTCCCTGTATCAAATTCAGAACCTTAGTTTGTGTAAATTCTCTTAGTTCATGAATTATACTTGCTAGGTCAGTTAAACAGAAAATCATGCTCCAGATTTCAAATGTCACATTCTCAGTATATAAATGTTGCATTCTCAGTTAGCATGTTAGTATTTTGAGCTATTCAGTATTTAGTGGATTTTAGCTTCATATGTATTCAGTTGGGAGTAGACTTAGCACCGTGTTGGACTAGGGTTCAGCATACCTTCATAGTCCCAGAAGTACGTGCTCGAGTAGGATTGTAAGTCCCCTCTTTTGGGCATCAATTTTAGTGATCCTGCGACAGTAACGCCTTTATACCCCTGTCAAGGTATATTGGGTCCTCTCGATGGGGGCGTATAAATTGGACTTCACGTTTAGCTCACGTGGTTTATGTCGGTTAATAGTAGCTCCCACAGTTAGACTCTTAGTACATTGACCAGGTTTTCAGCATTTACATCAGTATACAGTTCAACATGTTACCTTCATGATTAGTACTTGGTCATTGCATTCAGTTCAGTTATCCTTTCAGTTATATTTCAGTACATATTTATATCCTTGTTCAGATTTTATCACTGCTAAGTTATGTAATGTTCAGCCTATATACTTTACTCAGCTTAATATCCATATCCTGCATGCTCGGTACATTCCAAGTACTGACACATACTTTGCGCTACATCATTTCATGATGTAGGTTCAGGTACTCAACATTCAGATCACGCATAGATCAGTTCTCGGTCCGCATTCAGCAGCTTCAGTGGTGAGTCATCATATTTCGAGGACATTAGACATGCTTTCTATTTCAGTCTTTACTTTCAATTTTCAGTTTTGTTAGAGTTAGCTGGGGGCATGTCCCAGCAACTCAACTTAGTTAGAGGCTTTTCAGACATAGTAGTAGATTCAGCTTGAGAGTTGTTAAGTGTTGTTTCAGTCTTCACTAAAACTCGTATATTATGTTATACTTACATTTAGACTAGTTGGGCTTGTTCCTCTTCAGATATTTATTAATTTAGCTTCCGCATAGTTCATGTTTTACTTAGTTAATCTTAGTATGCTTATGATATGCCAGGCTCAGGGTTAGCTTGGGGTCACTCGTGATCCTAGGTCCTGTGTTACGTCAAGGGGGTAGCCTTGGGGTGTGGCAAACTTGGTATTAAAGCTTTAGGTTCAAGAGTCCTAGGATGTCTGAAATCTGCACAAAGTAAAGTCTTTTTAATGGGTGTGAAGCGCGCCACATCTACGAGGGGGAGGCTACGAAGTGTTTTAGGAAAACTTCACTTCTTTTGCTATTCTTATCGTGCGTGAGATATGATTCAACTTCTCCTTTCAAATTCGCCGCTATGCGTTTCAGATCATGCCTCCTCGTAGAGCTAATGTACGGAATGATAATGCACACAATGCTAATGCAGTTCCTTTAGTCCCGAACCATGAGGTTTCGAATGTAGAATTTCAGAATGCGATCCAGATCTTAGCTTAGAGTATAGCCAATCAGAACAATCAGTAGGCTCTAGTTCCTGCAAACACGAATGGTGGATCAACTGCAGCTAGGGTTCGAGAAATTGTTCGTATGAATCCTCCAGAATTTCTAGGGTCAGGGTTGGTGAGGACCCACAAAACTTCATTTATGAGGTTAAGAAGATTCGTGGAGAAATGCAAGTGACTGGAACTGAGAGTGTTGAGATAGCATCCTATCAACTTAAGGATGTGGCTCATATCTGACTCACTCAGTGGAAAGACAATAGGGGTGCGGGTGTAGCTCCTGTGACATGGGATTGTTTTATTGGAGCTTTCCTGGACAGGTTCTTCCCAAGGGAGTTGAGAGAAGCTAAGGCACAAGAGCTTATGAACTTGAAGAAGGGCTCAATGTCAGTCCAAGAATACGGACTGAAGTTCACTCAGCTCTGCAGGTATGCTCCACATATGGTTGCTGATTCAAGGGCACAAATGAGCAAGTTCTTGTTTGGAGTATCCGATTTAGTAAAGACATAGTGTAGGAATGCTATGATGTTAGGGGATATGGATATCTCCAGATTAATGACTCATGCTCAGCAGGTTGAAGGAGATAAGCTTAGGGAAATGACTAAGGATAACAAAAAGGCCAGAACAGAAAATTATAAATACTCACAAAAAAAGTCGGGCGGTGGAAATCGCTCACAGTTTCAGCAAAGGACTACGGCCCCATCAGCTAGTACTCCATCCCCCAGGTTTCGACATGATAAAAAAGGTAGGGCATCAGGCTCTAAGTCTCAGGGGAGTACTTCATGTAACAAGACTTTCCCAACTTGTCCAAAGTGTGGTAAGAACCATCCGGGTGAGTGACTTGCAGGCAGGGAAGGGTGCTTTGGGTGTGGTCAGTCTGGCCATAGGTTGAAGGATTGCCCTTATTCCAGGTAGGGGCAAAGAGGTAACAACAATAGGGCTCAGTCTACAGCTCTAGCAGCACCAGCAGGTTACCCAACTCAGCAGGATGCTTCGTCTGGTACAAGTGGCGGTCAACACCAGAACCGGTTGTATGCTCTCCAGGCTCACTAGGACCAGGAAGATTCTCCTAATGTGGTCACTGGTACGTTACGAGTCTTTCATTTAGATGTTTATGCATTGTTAGATCCAGGGGCTACACTGTCTTTTGTAACTCCCTATATAGCAGTAAACTTCGGTGTCAGTCCTGAAACTCTCTCAGAACCCTTCTCAGTCTCTACTCCAATTGGTAACCCAGTTATAGCTAGACAACTATAAAGAAATTGCCTTGTCACAGTCTCTCAAAAAGTCACCTCAGTAGATCTTGTAGAGTTAGAAATGATAGATTTCGATATCATTCTAGGCATAGATTGGTTACATCTCTGTTATGCCTCAGTCGACTGTAGAACTAGGATCGTTCGGTTTCAGTTTCCAAACGATTGAGTATTAGAATGGAAGGGTAGTAGCACAGTGCATATGGGTCGATTCATCTCTTACCTTAAGGCCAGAAAAATGATTTCCAAAGGGTATATCTATCATCTTGTTCGGGTTAAGGATTCAAACTCTAAAACCCCAACTCTGGAGTCAGTCCAGTAGTAAATGAGTTTCCCAAAGTGTTCCTAGAAGATCTTCCCGGAGTTCCTCTGAAAAGGGAAATTGACTTCGGAATAGATCTCTTTCCAGATACCCAGCCTATTTTGATTCCTCCTTACAGAATGGCTCCAACTGAGCTTAAGGTATTCAAAGGACAATTGAAAGACCTTCTAGATAATGGCTTCATCATACCTAGTATCTCTCCGTGGGGCACTCCAGTATTGTTCATGAAAAACAAAGATGGTTCTCTCAGAATGTGCATTGACTATCGATAGTTTAACAAAGTCATAATCAAGAATAAGTATCCCATCCCCAAGATTGATGAATTGTTCGACCAACTTCAGGGTGCTAGTTGCTTTTCTAAGATAGACCTCAGATCCGGCTATCATCAACTCAGAGTCAGAAATAGTGACATCCCGAAGACAACCTTCAGGACTCGGTATGGTCACTATGAATTCGTAGTTATGTCTGTTAGACTAACAAATACTCCTACAGCTTTTATGGACTTAATGAACAGGGTGTTCAAACAATATTTGGACTTGTTCGTCATCATCTTTACTGAAACATTTATTCTCATAGTGAGGAGGAGCATGTGACTCATCTGAGAGTTATCCTACAGACTCTCAAAGATCGCCAGCTATTCGCTAAATTCAGCAAATGTGAATTCTGGCTACAGTCTGTCACTTTCCTTGGTCATGTGGTATCCAACGAAGGGCTTCGAGTGGATTCTCAGAATATTGAGGTAGTACAACACTGGGACAGAACCACCTCTCCAACAGATATCAGAAGTTTCTTGGGTTTGGCCGGTTATTATAGGAGATTTGTTGAAGGATTTTCACCATAGCTTCCCCATTGACCAAGTTGACTCAGAAGAAGGTCAAATTTCAGTGGTCAGATGAGTGTGAGAAAAGCTTCTCAGAACTAAAGACTAGGTTGACTACAACTCCTGTCTTGACTCTACCAGATGGTTATGTGATTTATTGTGATGCATCCAGGGTCGGCCTAGGTTGTGTGTTGATGCAGCGAGGTAAGGTTATAGCTTACGCTTCTAGAAAGCTTAAGGTCCACGAGAAAAACTACCTGACTCATGACCTCGAGCTCGCAGCCATAGTATTTTCCTTACAGATTTGGAGACATTTCTTGTATGGTGTTTATGTTGATGTGTTCACAGATCATAAGAGGCTCCAATATGTGTTCACCCAGAAAGAGTTGAATCTTCGTCAGAGGAGATGGCTTGAATTCCTTAAAGACTATGAAATGAATGTGCTTTACCATCCGGGTAAGGCCAATGTAGTGGCTGATGCTCTCAGCAGACTGTCTATGGGTAGTGTAGCATATGTTGAGGAAGAAAAGAAAGAGTTAGCCAAATATGTTCACCGGCTTGCTCGCTTAGGAGTTTGCCTTACGGACACATCAGATGGTGGTGTGATAGTTTAGAATGGAACAAAATCTTCATTGGTAGCGGAGGTTAAGGAAAAGACGGATAGTGATCCTATATTACTTTAGTTGAAAGGTGTCGTTCATCAGCAGAAAGTTGACGTTTTCTCCTAAGGGGGATATGGCGTGCTTCCTTACCAGGGTCGCTTATGTGTTCCTAATGTGGGTGAGTTGAGGCAGCTGATCCTTACAGAAGCTCATAACTCCAGGTATTCCATTCATCTAGGTGCCACTAAGATGTACCATGATCTACGGGAAGTCTTTTGGTGGAACAACATGAAGAGGGACATAACAGACTTTGTGGCTAAGTGTCCTAAATGTCAACAGGTTAAGGTAGAACATCGAAAACCATGAGGTATGACTCAAGAGATTAACATTCCTACATGGAAGTGGGAAGTGATAAACATGGACTTCATTACGGGTTTACCTCGTACTCGCAGACAACATGACTCCATTTGGGTGATAGTGGACAAAGTCACTAAGTCCGCTCATTTCTTGGCTGTCAAGACCACAGATTCAGTGGAGGAATACACCAAACTCTAAATAATTGAGATAGTCAGGTTGCATGGGGTTCCCTTTTCTATCATCTTAGATAGAGGTCCTCAGTTTACTTCTCATTTCTGGAAATCGTTTCAGAAAAGTCTTGGTACTCAGGTAAATCTCAGTACAATATTTCATCCACAGACGGATGGTCAGGCAGAGCGTACCATTCAGACCTTAGAGGACATGTTGAGTGCTTGTGTGATCGATTTCAAGGGTAATTGGGATGATCACCTACCTCTCATAGAGTTCACCTATAAAAATAACTACCATTCCAGTATTCATATGGCCCCGTATGAGGCACTATATGGGCGTAGATGCAGATCCCCAATTGGTTGGTTTGAAGTAGGTGAAACAACCTTGATATGGACAGATTTGGTTCATGAGGCTATGGAGAAAGTTCAGCACATCAGAGATAGCCTAAAGACAAGCCAGAGTCGTTACAAGTCCTATGTAGATGTGAGGAGAAGGGGATTAGAGTTTGAAATCGACGATTGGGTCTTTCTGAAGGTGTCACCTATGAATGGGGTGATGAAATTTGGCAATAAAGGGAAGCTCAGTCCTAGATATGTAGGTCCTTACAGAATCATGAAAAGGGTTGGTAATGTGGCTTATGAGTTAGAGCTGCCAACAGAACTAGCAGGGGTTCATCCAGTCTTTCATATTTCCTTGTTGAAGAAGTGTGTGGGTGATCCGACATCAATAGTACCATTAAAGAGTGTGGCTGTGAAAGATAGTCTCGCTTATGAAGATGTGCCAATTGAAATTCTTGACTGTTAGGTTCGTAGGTTGATAAATAAGGAAGTCGCTTCAGTGAAGATTTTGTGGAGGAGTCAGTCCGTAGAGGGAGCTACTTGGGAAACAGAAGTAGCCATGATGACCAAGTATCCTCACCTCTTTCCTTCCGATTCCGTGTCAGCTTGAGGTATTAGTTCCTCTCCAGTCTCTCAGCTTACTCTAGAGTAATTCAGTCTCAGTATCTTATTCCCTCAGTTTTTCTTACATTTCAGCATATTTGCATGTTCTTGGAACTTAGTTCAGTTATATATCAGTTTCTAGTACTTAGTGGTGGGGATTGCAGCTCCTTCCCTTCATATTCAGCTTGTTTAGACTTCATTCGAGGACGAATGTTCCCAAGGGAGATATATTATAACACCTCTGATTCCAGATGATGGAAAAATATAGCTTTCAAGGATCTGGTGTCAGAACCAATGGAAGCCACAGACGGACCGTGTGTCAGACCACAGACCGTAGGTGGGGTCCCGTCGTTGAGTCCCAGACTTAGGGGAATTTCACGATCAAGAGATGAGACCTACGGCCGTGGTCCATGGTCCGTTGATGGACCCACAAACCGTAGGTGGGGTCTGTCATTGGGGTTCAAGACTCAGTGGTCTCTGATCCCACCCACGGCCGACCAGTACGGTCTGTGGTTGGACTTACGGACCGTAGGTCTGGCCGTAGGTGATGATCTACAGCTATTTAGAGAAAATTGGTTGTTAAGTCAACTTCAAACGGTCATATCTTTTAGCACAAAATTAATTAGGTGGCCCATGACCTATCAAATCAAAGATAATTGAATCCTCTTTCCAATGCCACCAAGTTTGCTAAAATCCAAGCTCGGAGTAAAAAGTTATGCTTATTTTAGTGAAGCCCTGTCGGGCAGACCTTGAACCACGGCCCAATTGACGGGCAATAGTTCAAACGATGGCCCGTCATTCCCGTAGTAGATGGCCATCGTTAGCTTTAAGTCAGGGTCATTTTTGTCCTTTCCCCTATGCATTGGGCACTTAAACTATGTCGTTTGATGCCTAAACTACGTCGTTTTACTCAGTCTAATCCTAATAACCTAGTCAGACATACCCAGAACCCTCATTCTCCAAAAATCATCTAGATTAGAACGAAAAGAAGAGAAAGAGGCGTCAGTTTCTTTCAAGAACAAGCAACAATTTTCTTCAAGTTCCAGCCCCAAAATCCAAAGGATTTCTCCATAGATTTCGTCACCAGGTATGTGGGATTTCACCAGTGGATTCCTTTCATCCACTAGGTCCCTAGAATTTAGTTAGTTCCTTGATTCTCCATATCTTTTTTGAACCTAGGATTTCTAAAACCTTGGAGATTTATTGTGATTTAGTTGTTGTAGTATCCTTAATCGAAATAACATGTTTCTTGGAAAGTTTGCTTAATTTTCTGTATCAAATTCAGAACCCTAGTATGTGTAAATTCTGTTAGTTCATGAATTATACTTGCTAGGTCAGTTAAACAGAAAATCATGCTCCAGATTTCGAATGTCAAATTCTCAGTATATAAATGTTGCATTCTCAGTTAATATGTTAGTATTTTGAGCTATTCAACATTTAGTGCATTTTTTGCTTCATGTGTATTCAGTTGGGAGTAGATTTAGCACCTAGTTGGACTAGGGTTCATCGTACCCTCATAGTCCTAGAACTACGTGCCCGCGTAGGATTATAAGTTTCCTCTGTTGGGCATTAGTTTTAGTGATCACACCACAATCATTCCTTTATACCCCTGGCAAGGTATATTGGGTCCTCTCGATGGGGCGTATACACCGGACTCCACGTTTAACTCACGTGGTTTATGTCGGTTAATAGTAGCTCCCACAGTCAGACTCTTAGTGCATTGACCAGGTTTTCAACATTTACATCAGTATACAGTTCAGCATGTTACCTTCATGATTAGTACTTGGTCATTGCATTCAGTTCAGTTATCCTTTCAGTTATATTTCAGTACATATTTATACCCTTGTTCAGATTTTATCACTGCTCAGTTATGTATTGTTCAACCTATATACTTTATTCAGCTTAGTATCCATGCATGCTCAGTACATTCCATGTACTGACGCATACTTTGCGCTACATTATTTCATGATGTAGGTTCAGGTACTCAGCATCCAGATCACGCATAGATCAGTTCTCGATCCGCATTCAGCAGCTTCAGTGGTGAGTCCTTATATCTCAATGACAATAGACATGCTTTCTATTTCAGTCTTTACTTTAAGTTTTCAGTTTTTTTAGAGTTAGCTGGGGCATGTCCCAGCAACTCAACTCAGTTAGAGGCTTTTTGAGACATAGTAGTAGATTCACCTTGAGAGTTGTTAAGTGTTATTTCAGTCTTCACTAAAACTCGTATATTATGTTATATTTACATTCAGACTAGTTGGGCTTGTTCCTCTTTAGATATTTATTAATTTATCTTCCGCATAGTTCATGTTTTACTCTGTTAATTTCAGTATTCTTATGATATGCCAGACTTAGGGTTAGCTTGGGGTCACTCGTGATTCTAGGTCCCCTGTTATGTCAAGAGGGTAGCCTCGGGGCATGACATATTCTCTCTTCCTTATGGTGGATTTGTATCTGTTTTCATATTGTTCTTATTCTTAGAAGTTTTTGTACCTGTTTAGATTACTTCCTAAGGAGGGTTTTCAGTTAGTTTGTAAAAGTTTTCTATTGAAACAGATTTTGGGATTAATAATGGTTATATTAAGGTATCACGCTATTTTTTGTTGTTGTTAAATTCTGCATTCCTAGTTTGAAATCGGAAGGTAAGTATTATCCTATCTAGGTGTAAAATTAGGTGCCCGCACGACCTGGTAATTTGAATCATGACAATATATGTACATATAAGGACAATAAACTTATCAATTAAGAATAACATCATTACTATAAATTAATACTAACCTCTATAAATTATCATTATTATGAAATAAAAACAATCTAGTCGATTCAAAGGGACTATCATCAAAAACAAATTCAAAAACAAAATTGAGGAATTTAAAATAAAATAAAATAAAGCAAGCATAATATCACAACATATCTAATAACTATCAACACATGCAAATATAATAATTCAGCCCCAAAACCATTCAAATGAGACATTGAACCACTTTCTTTTTAAATATGAGTTAAGTCTCATGTAGTGCTTCACCTGGCAACTATCTGGAGTTATTAATCTCGTCCCTAAGCTGAATAAGTCATGATCAAGACCGTTGCGAGTGACACGCACACTAAACCACTGGTGGGAGAATCAACTATCAATCCAAAATTAACCTAACATGTCATCTATTAAAACCAAGTCAAGATATAAAATAGAAGGAAAATAATTTTAAAACAATCAAATGATTGAGTCCCCATAAACTAAATCAATAGTCAAAATATTGCGGAAATAAAACTCCTAGAAACAGAAAATTGTAGTACCAAACTCTAAATAAGTCAAGAATGAAGACGTAACCCCAAAACTTAGAAAACATGAATTAATAGTCTAATGTCTTTGTCTGAAAATATGGGAAAGAAATGTAGAGGATCCAATGATAGCCTAGAAGAAAAGCTTATCCTTGGATTTGAAGTCAAGCGTCCCTTAACTGAAGTCTCGTATCAGTTGTTGAAAGATGGACTGTATTCAACAAGAAAAGAGCTGATGCAATATTTGTACACAGCCACAATGTACTGATAGGATCACACGGCCAGTTCAAATCATGAATGTAAACAGACAATTACCACGTAGTAACACAATCAACACGTATCATCAACAAATATGAAACAACCCGGACTCCCAGTCCTTATCCTGAGTTAACATACACATGAAACATGTCCCACATGATCACATACACGCCATAATTGAGTCCAACTTAACTTTCAAGTAACCTGGACCACTTAATGATCTAACATACATACATCACATTATAAAAAGATAAATCTGGTTCACTCACGAAACCACAAATACACATGCCCGGTTCTCTCAAGAAATCCACACACAAATTGTTAGTTTAAAGGTGTGGTACCCGAGTCAACCGGAGTTAGTATTCATATCAGACGTGGTAACCGAGTGAACCATTAGTATTTCTACCGATATGGTACTCGAGCCAATAAAAAATCACTGAAAATCATGCACAAAAATAATCACAATAAACAATAACACTTGAAACCACAAGTAAAGTAAACAAGTTCATTGCATGTGATTATCAACATGATGTCATTTCATATGATCCTTATATTTTTACCCAACATGCACTACACAAGTGATATTATAAAGTAATAGACATGCATACATACAAAAATTAGAAAACGTACAACCATCATCTATCTCGAATCAAACCTCTTGGAAAACTCTAAAGAACTCAAACCTTTTCCTTTTGAAGTACCTTGACTTGTTCTTGGTCTAAGACAATAATAAAAATGCAACAATCAATCAAATAACCTAATTATACTTGAATTATAACCAAATCATATCCCAGGCCAATTCATGATCATTCTATCCAATCCAGGGCTTTTTCCACCATTAAATCAAGTCAAAACTCTCTCCTAAGATAAATATCGTAGATTCTAAGGTTTAAGAATCAAATTACAAGATAAGAGAGTAATGGATTTACCTTTACCGATGAATTTGGTGGAATATCAAGTAGGAGCAACGCTAAGTCTGCACTCTCAAACCCAAGAAGAATTATACAAAATAGGATGTTTTAGAACTTTTTCTACAGAAAATTCTGACTTTCCCCTCTATAGCAACTCAAGCCGCTATAGCAACCCATCCCGCTATAAAGACCCCACTTGCTATAACAATCGTCAGCTCGCTATAACGCCTTCACACTTACGCTATATCGGATTACAAAAACTTCATAGACTTAGAAATTCTTGAAAAACTAATTTTTACTACATACATTCTTCCCTTGATGTTCCGATATATCCCCTTCGCGTCAAGTTTAATTTCGGAAGTATTACTCACCCAAATTCGATCTGTGAAGCCCTACGAGTTCCTTAATATCTTAAATACTAGAAAATATAACCCAAATTTAGAAATTTTTCCCTACCCATTCCTAGATGACCCTAGGCCTTACCTCACTCAAATTTCGTCTGAGACTGGCCTATCCTAGAATTTTTAAGTCATGACCAAGAAAATTTTCTAGCCCAATTTCTTTCACCATTGGCCTAGTCATAACGATCGGGACGGATCATTACAAAATACGTATACTTGGAGGAAAAAACCTCTCCAAGAAAAGTTCTATGAGTTTTGTCTATGTAGAGATTGACGTGTCTGACAACTCTCTTAAACATGTGTTGCTTCCCTTGTCAGAGAGAATTGGAACAAACACAAGCATACCATATTGAGAGATATCTAGGAGGTTGTATGCTAGACACACTCCAACAAAGTTTTTTAAATATTTGTTTGGGTCTTCAAGAGCTAGACCACCAAATAATCCTTGCAAGTCCAGTCAGTGCAAGATCGTGCTGATGATATTGAAGTTTGCATTTTCAGTTAGCAGGGGAGGTTGAATGCCCCGACATGGCCCATTTGTGCAGGAATTGTTGTAGCAGTAGCCTCAACGACTACTCTATGATTATTTTCATCATCCATTGCAAAATTCAACCTTAGATGCCTGAATGTTCTTTCAGTTTTCGGATCAAATGGAATCAAGAGAGATCCTTAATTCTTAGTATCATACATAAACTATAGAATAAATTGCAAGGGGTATGTAATGATCTGGAATGTCATTTTTAGAAATTTTCATAAAATTACCATTTTACTCCTCATGATATCGACCCCAAGTAATTTCTAATTGGAGTTTAAATTTTGTTTCAAACTTTGAGTAAAAAATTGTGAATTATGAAAGTTTTTGAATTCAAAAGGCTAAAGTTGTTAAAAAGTGATTTCAAGTCTTGGAATGGAATTTTGTCGATATCATCAATCTCGACATATGAAAATTGATCTAAGAGAGTTGTCAGTTTTAGATTAAGAGTCTTTTCATAGATTTGAGGTCCTAAGTTAGAAATTTATAAAATTTTATCCTTTAGATTGACTTTGGTCAACATTCGGAGATTGAATTCTCGGATCAGATTTCTAATAGTTTCGCTGGATTTGGCGGATGATTTTAGAACCTGGTCTTGGTTGAATTTTCTGAGGTCCCGAGCTTGATTTAACCATTTTAGACGTTATGTTTGTTCATTGAGACTTTTAAGAGTTTCAGGTTTGGGAGACCTCAAATTTGTGTTTCGACAGTTTCATTATGTCTGAAACATCAAGTGTAGTCGAATAGAATACACTACAAAAAATTACTTTTTACTGACGGATAAATTCCGTAGCTAATCTATGATATTTCGTCACTAAACATGATTAGAGACGGATTAGCGACGAATTATTGACTGTTACTATTACACTCATTGATAATCTCTTAGTGACGAAAAAATGAGTTTCGTCGCAAGTTTAGCGACGTCATAGTGACGAACGAATTTTGTTGCCATTTGTTAGCGACGGACTGGTCCGTCATTATATTTATACAGTTTCGTTGCTAATTTCATAATTCATTTCATCATTTTGGATAAATTTGCGATGAAATTTTGGTCGCTAGTCCTTCACAACATATTTTATCGTTTGATCTAGCATATGTGACTCTTAATAGTCCGTCACCAACATTCTTTTCATAACAACGACCAAATAGTCGCTAAATTTGTTGCTAAAATTTCTTCTTCTAAAAGTATTTGATTTATTTATTTTAAATATGCACTGCTGAAATGAATTCAATGTAAATTACTAAATACTCCAAAAAAAACCAACATTCATATAAAATAATACTCATAGACGATTCAAAATATATGAATAGCGAAATCCGAACCACTTATTTTTGGTTCAAAATATCTAAAGCAATCTATCAACTATTCTTAAATGAACCTCTAGGTTCATCAAAAAATGTTACTACACAATTTGTAGTTTTCAAAAAAAACATGACAATATCAAAAATTAAAGTTGTGGGAGACAAAGAGATATGATCGTCACTTGAAATTGAGGGATCAACCTCGTCCACATTAGTAGTAGCAAGAGGCACTGTGGGTGTCACACGGGATGAGTTGCCAATGAGAGTAATCACTGCTTGCACCCGCTCAACAATAACAGGAAGAAGATGATTAGTAAGTGAAGGCATCATTTGCTTTACAAACTCATCCATATTTGTTGTCGATGTTGATTGAGAAAATGGAGGTGGTAATGATGATGATCGTCAACTTCCAAACACTTGGCAGAGAAGAAAGACACGGATGAACTTAAACTGAAAAAGCGATGATGTATTGATTTTCTGGCAGGTAACCATAATTGATTTCAGACAATTCTACAACTGATAATGCCAGCTTCTATGAGTCGTCAACTTTTATTGAGGCTTATTTCAGCATGGAACATTAGATTATTCAATGTACTTTTTAAATGCACTCTGAGGAGCTCCTTATTTCAATAAATTATTGAGGCTTATTTCAGCACTTTGAGAAATCCTTTATTTCATTATGTTACGATGTTATTGAAGTTTCACATAATTGATCATGATTTTGCATAATTGCATTTAAGTGTTCAACGACTAACCATAATTTTGAAAAGTTCATAGTTGATAGTCTAGCCCACATATACATAAATGATTGTAACGCAGCAACTCATTGTACCACATCTAGCTTAGACTTTATAGTGTATAAACTTATCATTCTCTCATTGAACAAGTTTTTTTGATGATTATTAAATGTCTAATCTAATATTTTTGGTTTAGATAGAGAGGCTATTTTAATAAACTCTCGGCTTGAGTACATTTCAAGTGAGAAAAACATAAAGAACCACTTTAGAATATCAACCACAAAACCAAAAAGAAGTTATATATCACACAAATTTAAAAGATCCTAAATTGAAATACCAAAATCAACCAGAAACAACTTTTTAGCACTAGATTCAATATTACACTAACATTATTTATTACCAAAAAGTAAACCAAACAAAAGTATAAACATAAAATTTATATCAACACGTTTTTTCTCGAAAAAAAGCTACTGTGCAGGTGAGAAAAAGAGAGAGACCTTTACCAGAGAGAATGAGTCGGTAATCAGTAGTCAGAACAATAAAAGTTAGCTGCAGTATAAAACTAAAATAAATCAGTGTGCAATCAATGTAAAATGATTGAACCCTAACTCCAAATGCTTTCTTGAACCCTAACCCCTATTTTCAGAAAACTTTACTTCTAAAAGAACCCCTATTTTCAGAACATTAAATTTTTAAAACCCCTATTTTAAGAAAATACCAATCTTACTTCAAGCTAAATGAAATGGAAAGAATTCAGAGTTAAAATGTCATATTTTCATAACACCCAAACCACTAAAATCTCTATTTTCAGAAGACGAGTTGAAACTGAAAAATAATGGGTGTGTCGAGTGAAACGAGTGATACCCAAATCCAGTGAATCTGATATCCAAATGCAGAAATCTGACCGAAATTCCTAGTTGGGGTTTCTATTTTGCAGAAAGAAGAGTTGAAAGGTACTTCTATATTCAAAATGTAGGAATTTGACCGAAACCCTATTTAGTTTGAGTTTGAGCTAAATGAAATCGAAATGGAAATGAGAGTTTGAGCGCTTACCTTTCGAGATGGAGAGTTCAAAATATTTGCAACGGAGACTTGGAAAGATATGGAAGCTTCATTGGAGCTTGAGAGGCTTCATTGGAGCTTGAGAGTGTGAGTTTCTGGAGAGAGACTTGAAATGTTGAAAATTTTATGCCCTAGAATATATCACTTTAAAAATATTTGCAACGGAATTAGTGGTGGATTCTAACATCCGTCGCTTTCAAATAAATATATATATTTAGAAAAAATTATATTGACGGATATTTTCGTCACTATATAATATAAATTTTATAAAAATATATTTAAAAGTTTAGCAACCTTTTCTCCGTCACTAATTTAGTCGCCCAATATTAATTAAATTTGTCACCCCTACTTTGTTACTAAATCCGTAGGGAAAATTAGGCGCCAAAATTGTTCGCTAATATTTAGCGACAAAATAAATATTCCGTTGCAAATCCGTCGCTATATTATAAATCAAAAAAATATTTATTAATTTTGTAACAAAATGGTTATTCCGCCGCAAATTCATCGTTATGTAGTGACGGAATATTGTTCGTCGCTAATATGCGTCGCTAAACGCTGTTTTTAGTAGTGATATGTGTTTGTATGTATGAGGTTCTAAACGATTTCCGAGGATCCATTTGGAGATTTGAGAGTTGACTGATTTTATGATATCTGATGTACCTCATGATCACGAAGGATGGCTCACTTTCGCGAGGATCGCGTTAGTGAGGTCTTAGTCGCATTCGCGAGGGGTCAGACTCTATTGACCATCACGTTCGCAAAGGACCTATCGCTTTCACAATCATATTTTTTTGGGGTTCACTTTTGTGAACCAAAGGTCACTATTACGAGTTTGAGAAAGCGAACCTGAGGTCGCTTTTGTGAGACCTAAGAGGGTTTATGTATGAAATTTTAGGATTTTACCCCCATTTTCTTCAATTTTGAGTTTTGGAAAATTATTGGAGGCGATTTTAAACAGATTTCTAGTGCTAAATCATTTGGGCAAGTGTTTGTAACCTTAAAACTTCAATTCCCTTTGATCATTTCTGGATTTTAACATCAAAAATTAGGATTTTGATTGGGAACGTGAGTTCTAAAGTAAAATTGTAGTGATGAACTGATTTTAATTTCTTTTTTAAATTGGTTTTCACCAATGATTCCAAATGCCTTGGGTGACGTTTTCAAGTTAAGATTTTTGGATTCAAACCCTATTTTTAGAATTGGATTTTTGGAGTCGCTTTGACCCATTTTTAAAAGTATATGATATGAGTATTGTTATTTCTGAAATCTTATTATGATTAATTATTTGATTAAATTGTGTGGCTTTGGACATTTTTGGAAAGGAAAAGCTCAAGTCTTGGAGTGACTTTTGATTGGATAGAGGCAAGTGAACTTCTAAGCTTTGTAAAACTTGTAGAATTTTGTATTTTTCTTCATTGTGTGTGTTGGGGAGTAATGCGAATGAGGTGATGAATCAATTACTCTACTTGATTGATCTTAATGAATAAAAAAAGCAATGTGTTGATAATTGTGCTTCATGAATTGCCTTGAGTGTTGATCCTAATTTGTTGATTGATGAAATACTTTGTTGACATTATTGTGGACTTGAATTGCTTGAGTTTATTAACTCTTTCTTATGATGTGAAATTGTCTATTTGCATTGATTTATGTACACCGTGATGAGACATGTGGTGATTATGACGATGGGAAATGGTTTCAACAAGTGACATTATACCAAGCCGATGAGAGATGGTTACGACGAGTAATGTTGTGCTGATGGAAAATGGTTCCGGCGAGTGATATTATGTCGATGAAAAATAATTATGGCAAGTGGTATTGTGTCGATGAGAAATGGTTCTGGCAAGCGTTTGACTTTGTGATTTGAACTTGATACTTGTGATTGAGATACCTGATGTTTATGATTGACATACTTGGTACTCGTGATTGATTAAGTTGATACTTGTTGATTGTTGAACTATGAATGTTGGATTATGACTGTTGAGCCTTGTGGGCTGTGCAAAATGAACTGTTAGGTTGGACTGATTTCTATGCAGGTTGTAGTTGAGGTGGTTCGGTTGGGATGAAATGAGTACTTGTATTCTAAATTAGTTTTGCCTTGTTTAGTGGGTTGCTTGTTGAGTACCTTGTTGTTTGGTACTCACTCCTTTCTTTTACACTTGTGTAGGTTTCGAGCCTGGACCCGTGTGATTATTCTTCTTCATCTTTCTCTAAGGCTTTCAGAGGATATATTGAGAGGTAATTGCTTGTCATCCCGACGGGACCTCTTGTTCCTTATTTTGTGTTTTGTTCTATTCGAGAAACAAAGACATTGAGGCTTGTATTTATCTTTCAAATTTTGTACTAAGCCTCAGATGCAAGAGAGCTATTGGATGACCCATCTACTTGCAAGGAGACTTATTGGGACTCTTTTCAACCGACTAATTATCTCCCAGACATTGCTTACACTTACACAAGTAAGAGGGAGTGATCAACCGGTTTTTATATGGACAAGCCGGGATCATATCACTTAGAAGCTTCTTTTCAGATTCTGCGATACATCAAAAGTTCAACAGGAAGAGGTTGATTCTTGTCTCTGTCATCCTAGTGGCTTGTACACGTGACAACCATATTTTGAGGTATTTATAAATTAACTAAGCTTTTCGCACTTATGCTATTGTTGATTTATTTCCACATTTTTTTCATACTTTTGGGTTTAGATTGACTTGTCTTGGTGAGTTTAAACAAGTGCCATCACATTCATTTTTGGTTCGTGACAGGATAAAAACAACATGCAATGTAATTTGTAAAAAAATAACCACTTGTGGAATTTGGAAAAAAGTGGTATTTATTTTTAAGTTTGAAAATGATATTTGTTTGTGCTATTAAGTTCTTGGTCATTACATCAAGACACTATGGTTGAAATTAGAACCTTTGCAAATAGCTAGTATAGATGTACATATTTGTATACTTTCTTCAGAATACAATTCAAAATCAAAATCAAATTGGAGTAAATTCCATATTGTGATTTGCTTTATTCCACCAAACAAGGAGGTGCAGTAGTTGTCTAAAGCTAGTATAAAACCCCAAAACAAATGAAAGGAAGAAATTAAAAAAAGAAAGAAATAAAAAAGTGTTAGAAAAATCTGCAAAGTGGTTGACACTTTCTATAAATACCTACTTACTAGTGATAAATTGGTAATGAAAGATCCTTCATATATCCCATTAGAACAAGCCACATTACACATCCAAAAAAAAATAAAAAAATGGTTTGCCCCTCTCATCCAAAAACTTCCCTCAAATCATCATCTACAAGCTTAAACTCTATGAAGCTGAAGAGCCTAGTACAATCCTTTATTTTCTCCCATATATATCGAGCTATAGCGAAAGCGAAATCATTATTATTTCAAATTATGAAGAATGTTCAATTAGTCCATCAGAACAAGAAGAAGAAGAATAATGTGAAGTTGTTTCTTGGTTCATTTAGGTTGCATTATAATTGGTGTTCTTCTCATGTGATGCCAGTGCCTGTTCCAACTGCATTTGATGTTTATTATGATTCTACATGGAATTCTATTATTTCTACTGCTTGTGATGAGTCAGAACTCTCTGGCTATCTTCAATGGCTTGAAGACAAGGACAATAATAGTAATAATAATAATAATGATATTGATAAGCTTGCTGATATGTTCATTGCAAATTCTCATGAAAGGTTTAGGTTGGAGAAAGTTGAATCTTATAGGAGATTTCAAGAAATGTTGGCTAGAAGTGTATGATCCAATATTGGTGTTGTTGTATGTTTTGATAATTTTCTCATATTTTGGAAGGTGGATTTTTTTTTTTAGAGAAGCCTAGGTCTTGTATAACCATAGAATATGGAGTAAAGAGAAGGAAAATCTCTTGGCTAGATGGGGGTATGGAGAATTGTGCAATTATTCTCATTGACATATGTTAATACATTTGAGATCTGAAATTTATTACAATCCTTCTACTATATCAACAATTTCAATCAATTTTTATTTAAAGTTTCCTTATATTGTTGAAATAATTATAAAGATGATTGAAAATCTGTCAATTTTATGAAGAAAAAAACCCATATAAATCTCTAATTTTTGATTCATGCCATATAACGAAAAGAAGGTAATTTCCATTGGATTTTGGTTCATTAAAATTTCATCCGTATGCATTTTGAGTCGAATCTGTCGGATAAGACTTGCCTAGTGCGATTTACATTATAAGTGTTATTTATAGACTATTACAAAATGGAGATTTATCCAGTGCGCACAACAGTGTAAGATAGATAATCCTGGAGTTTAAAAAAATAATAATTTCATCTGTCTGAACGTATTACCGTTTTCATTATATCCACATATTTTAAGGATAGTGACATTTGGGTTTATCTCTTTGCCTTTTTGGGGTTTTAAGTTCGTATGTTTCTTCGCTTTTGTTTCTATTAATGTGGGCCAAACTTTTGATACTTTTGAGATTTAGACTATATATATATATACCGATTTAGTATTAACTACGCAAAATTATTCGCCTTAATAATATCAATACAATATATGATATTGATTTAGTATCAGTTAAGCAAAATTAGTTGGAAATATATAGTGTAATTATTTAGTAGGATATGAATATAAAGTGGTATATGTTTGTAATTGTTTTGCTTTTATGGGTATTTGCTTAGTTTTCTCTTAAAATAACTATCCTATATTAAAACAATGAAAACCGTCGAATTCTTTTTGTCCTTTATTAAAATACTTTATAAGGAAAAATTGTCATTTATTATTTTTGTTAAATAATTATTATTTAATTATTATTCTAATATTTAACACTTAATTGTTAGATAAAAAAATGGTAATATTTAGTACTTTTTAATTATTTTTTTCTTAAATCTTCTTATTTGAACTATATATCAAAAGTATTTAGAAAGTTGAGAATTCATCACTAATTTTTAATAGATTAGATGAGAGAGGTATGGGCTACGGTTTAAAAATTGGAATTTGAAATTGGGAAAAAGTAAAGAGATGCATGACCCTTTTCTTTGAGTAGTTAACTCATACTCCCTCCGTCCACAATTATTTGTCATGATAAGATCATGCACAACCTTTAAATTTTTTTTAATATAAGGTGCAATTTGACTAATATAACCCTACTATCAATTATTATTAAAATGGTTTGTACTTTTTGAAAACGGTAAAAATAACTTTTTTCACATTAAAGTAGTCTTGTAACTTTAAAATGACCAATATTTTTTGAAACCAGTAATTATAATTATTAAAGACAGAATTGAAAAAAAGTAACTAATTATTTCTTGATTATTTAAATTAACAATTAATTTTGGACAACTATTTTTAGTAAACCTGACAAACAATAGTGGACGGAGGGAGTACAAACTAATCAATAGAAAATTGATTGTTTCAAATTTTAATGATAAAAAGAAAAAGCTAACACCTTTACTCCATAAGTTTTCTCTTACTTTTTGGCCAAAAGTTTTTACTACTCATTCCGTTCATTTTTACTTATTATATTTAAATTTGATATGGCTTTAAAAAAATAATAATTGACATAATTATTTTATCACACTATCCCTATTAACTGATGTTTTAGTATTTCCTCAGTTTGGATTTAATTGTCAAATATTTCCTAATTTGATTTCTATTGTTGATTGTCATTTTTGACAAAATCAAGAAAGAATAATTTTCTTTTTCCTATTATATCCTTAATTTATTAACATTGAGCTAATGAGTAAATATATTTGTGATCCTATCAATTAATATAGGTAAATTAGTAAACTCAATATATCAAAATCATTATTTCTTAATAGGTGTACCGAGTAAATCCGAACCAAATTAAGTATTAGATCTTGGAAAATAATTTGGAGAATAAGTAATTATTATTAAGGGTAAAACATGAAAAAAATAATTATGTATTTTTTTTTGTTATGTAAAAAGTGACAAGTAAAAATGAAAATATATTTGAGCAATAGTGGATAATAATTAAGGTGAAGGGGTTTCCAACATGTCCTGTCATTTTACACTTGTTTGGTTGTGTGTTTTGTTTATAGAAAAAACAAAGGGGCAAAAAGGCTTGATTTTAGCTGAAATCTGATCACAAGCATTAGCTGTTTGGATATTATACTTACATTAATAACGGCGAAGATTCAGCCTTGTTTAGCTCTTCGAGTTGCTCACTCTTTGATTCCCCAAAACCCCGCCAGACTTTGCCCTTTCTTTTCTTTCTTCTTTTTGGATTTGGAATCAAACTTATAATATACGCATAATATATAAATATGCCATTTAATTTGGTTTTATCTGATATTTATGCCCTTTTAATTTTGGGTGTACACAAATAGATACTTAAATTTATATAAAATTAAACAAGTAGACACAAACATCCTATGTCACAAAATACATGTAGGACATAAAATTGTCATGTAGGACGTCACGTAAGACGAATGTGTTTATTTATTTAATTTTATATAATTTTAAGTGTCTACTTGTGCACAATCAAAGTTGAAGGACATAAATAACAACTGAAGTCAAGTTGAAGGTCATATTTATGTATTTTTAACTTACTGTAATTGGGAATAATTTGTGCATTTCTTTTCCATTACCAAACTTATTTATTATGAACTACCTATAATTATCTTTTATGTGAGTTGGTCGATGTATATCTATCTTAAGAAACTAGCAGAAAGTAGAATATAATTAACAGTGCACCCATAAATAACATAGAAGTGTCCTTGTCCAGTTGGTACAAGCTAGTGAAATCACTTACGATACCAGGGTTTGGACCCAGTTAGCACCTATTTCATTTTTTTATTATTCTAAGTTTAGCTTAGAGCTTATATTGGTGCACCCAAAGTCTTCAAAACTTGGATTTGCCTCTGAATGTATGTATTCCCATGTAACGGCTATTAATGAAAAAAATCCGCTTTGTTCTAGTTCATTCTCTTTCCCTATTTTGTGCAGAAAAATTGTTGATTTGAATTCTTTTTGAAATCTCATTTTTTTCTTGTAAATTTCTTACATATACAAGCTCAAACTACCCCTACTAGTTTAAAGAAGTTAAAACTCTTTTTCTTCTTTTATATGTTTACTTTTGTTTCATTATTTTTGGTCCTTTGAATGGAAGAGCATTAATAAACAAGTCACAAGTTGCTTTTCCAGTGTGTCTGTTGTATAGAAGACCAAGTAGCAAGAACCGGACCTGTCATGGACCACTTTTACCCAAATGACCCCTTTTTTCTTCTCTTTTAATTTGCATTTAAATTACTTCAAAAATTTATAGCGGGCACCAAGTAGGAAAAATGCTTCATGGAACATGTTTGGTGAGTCTACTTTACTATATATTAATTTTGCTATTTTGTAGTCAGCTTCCATGGTCTGTTAGTGTGTTTAGCAATCAGAATACTACAATTTATTCCCATAAAAAAATAAGGGTTTGTTTGGAAAGTCACCTGCTAATTGAAATTGGTGTAATTACTAGGGAATTACGATGATATGTTTGTTTGTCATTATGTAATTACAATGTAATTACATACACTTCTTGGTTGCACAACTGCAATCATAAGTTATATTAAATTATAAAAATAAAAGTTAATTATCTAAAATTAAAAATTTATATTGGACAATAAGGACCTTTATAAATGATACTAAATTAAATATTTAAGATATAAGTTATCTTTTAAAAATATATTAATTAATAAACATATATTCTTAACTAATATTATATAAAAAAATGATTTATATTTTTCAAATTAGTATATTATAATTAATTAATCATATACACAAAACTACAAGATTTCTATGAACATCATGAAATGTATGTTTGACAAAAAGATAAATATTATAAATATAATATCATAAAATTATTAAAATATTTGACAAAAATATAATCTATCAAGTCTAACTAAAAAAATAAATAGCTTGCAATATGAAATGTCAAGTATGCTAACCTCTCAAGTTACCTCTTAGGATAATTCATCAAGTATAAGATAATCACAGGTTATAATTCATAACATTAGTAAAATAGACAGTTCATTAGTTTAAATGCTTATTCATACAAGAAACACTTAATTCACTCATAAAAAGTACCAACTATGTCCGGACACCAATCAACATGCAATACACTCACATTACATATCATCAACTAAGGAAAGTCTAACTCCAAGTAAATCATAACCTACCTCAACCGACGAACTGAAAGTAAACAAGCTAAATCACAGAAACTTCCTTTTTCTCAACACCATTGAACACTCAAGACTTCAAAATATAACCGCACATTAGTCATTTACTTTCTCAAGCGAAGATCTTGGGTATTCAATCTCATCTAATTATATCTATTTAAAAGGTCTAACAAATTATTAATAAGTTATTTCATCAAATTAGAGGGTTTCATGATCAATCCTATCCCATTCATAAAATTCCAGCCCCATTAACCTCTCTTGAGAAGTTCATAAACCCAAAAACTCTATTTTTATAGGGTTTCTAGTTTCTCCCAATATCATAAATAAAGGCTAGGTTCATAATTTCATGCTAGAAGATAGAATTTAATAAATTAGAAATGAAATCTTGCATGATTATACCCTCTTTACATTATATCCCAGTAATAAAATAACTCAGAGTTCAACCCATAAAGTCCCATGAAGAGCTTACCCTTTGATTCCAAAAAGAAAACGAATTACAAAAGGAAAAGATGAACAAAAAAACACTTAATTACCTCAAGAGAGAAAAAATTCTAATTCTTGAAAAAGTCGCCGTTGAGGTTTTCTCTGATCAAATATTCTAAGTTATGACCAATTATGGATGTGAAAATGACTTAAAACTATAGTAAACAACCAATTTACTATACCAAAGCCTCACAACTTCATTGCCATTGATATGGTGAGCAAAGTGTCACGGACTTAGAGTCTCACCAATATTTCGTTCGGCACTCGACAACTGGCAAAGTGGCGGAACATGACAAAAGCCTCTCTTCACTATAGCGAAGGAGGATTTCCACTTTGTTTTTTTAAAATATATTTTGCCAATTCTCAATCCACGAGGACCAATATGAGAGAACTATAGACCCAAAAACCATAATGATGGGGAAGATTACTACATCAAATATCAATTAAACACACGTTCATCTCAAACATTAAAAAGGAAAGATGAGAAGAAAATGAAAGAAATGAAGATTATTAGACTCCACAAACAACTGAGGATATCTTCTACACATATCTGATTCAGTCTCCAAAGATACATCCTCTTCCACTAGACCTTAACAAAAGGAGTAACTCTAGGATAAACGCTCATTAAACAACAGAGAGTTCCACTGAATGATATGATTACCATCACCATGAAACTTTTTTAGCATATATACATGAAATACACGTTGAACACTTAACAAACCTGGAGGCATGTCCAACTCATAGGTGTAACACCTCGAATTTTTTTTGAGCTAAGACTTGAACCATCCTTCGTAGTGAGTAAGTTTTTATCAAGGAATTTAAAATTTCCTTAAGTGTTAAGGTCACTAGATATAACACCTTGAGTTCCAAAAAGAAATTAAAGAGAATTCATTCAAGTCATTCCTTAGTTCTTATAAGTTTTGGGTCAACTTCAAACGAACATAACTTTCAGTACAGGATGAGTTAGGTATGTCATAGATGGAAAATCAAAGGTCTTTGAATAATATTTCCAACGCCACCAAGTTTGCTAATTTTTGAGCTCGTATGAGTGAGATATGCTCTTTTGACGTCAGACTGTCCAGTTAAGGAAAGTTACCCGAAAATATGAGGGGTATTTTTGTATTTTCCTAAACAAATCAGATTTAATTTATTTTTAGTAATAATTTAAGGGTCTAAGCAGATTAGAATCAGTTTCATAAATCCAAATACGCTTAGGGTTTTAGAAAAGAGTTCAAGAAGAGAAAATAGGAGAAAAAAGGAGAAAAGTCAAGGTTTTGTCAAGTTCTTGAGGTTTCGTTGTGGATTTCGCCAATGGTTTAATCCCTAAGAGGTATGTAAGCTTCCATAGTATTGGGTTTGTTCACCCACACGCCAATCATGTTAATTTCAGCGTTAAATTCATTTTAGAAAGATGAAGGTTTGATGTTCTTGAATTGTATTCTTGAAATTGACTTTCGTTCTTGAGTTAAGATGAGATTGATGAGTTCTTGAGGAAATTGTGTCAATTTTAGAGTTGTGTTTGATTAGATTCTTGTGTACATGTATTGGGTATCTGAATCTAAAGAGAAATTGAAAAAAAGAATCGAATTTAGGGGAATTGGGGTTAGAAAACGAGGAAGAAAAAGTCGGACAGAAAATAAGTACCAGGTCTGCGACGCGGACCTGTTCCTCAGAAGTGAAAATTTTCTCTCCTCGTCGCGGACTTGCCCCCCAGACAGTGTTTTTCAACCGTTTCTCATGATTAACTATCTAAAATACTTTTAATCATCAGGATATCTTTCCTATCACAAATCATAACCTTGAATTCATAATTCAAATTCAAGGTAGAGCTAGGAGTTAAGTCTTGAGAGTTCTTTCGAACATTTTGAGCAAGTCCTTTGATTGTTTTGAGGAGTCTTCTACAATTTCTAATAACTTGTTTCAAGACTCGAGCAAATGTGTATGAGAATGAGGAGAATGTATTCATGAGTCTACTTTATCATAACGAGATCCTTCGTATCATGAACCATAACTCTTGAATTCAAAATTTACATTCAAGAGAGTGTTAAGAGTAGAGTTCAAGAAAGTCTTTGAGTTCAATTGTGAATCCTTTGAGATCAACTATCGATTTGAACTAAGTTTTAAGGAAGTAAGTATGAGAATGAGAAGAGTCATATACTCAAGTTCCATATCATTATGTAGACCCTTGAGTCGAGTCGTTCATCCCCATAAATTCCGCATGGACTCCATAAATTGAGTATCTTTTAGAGGAGTAGTATCTTCAAGTTCTAAGTCTTGAGTATTGAGTTCCTAATCCCTTTTGATATTTTATTCCTAATCATGAGACTATTACATATTACCCATGAAGTCCTTGAGTTGAGTTGTTCATGCCCATAATTCCGCATGAACCCTCTGAGTCGAGCATTACCATTAAAGTTCTTGAGTTCTGAGTTGTTGAGTCTCGAGTATTGAGTTCTAGTTATGGTTATTGAAAATCTTAAATCGAGTCGTTCACATCCATAATTCGGCATGAACTTTATTCTGAGAAGTCTTTTACAAATTTTTCTAAAATTATTTTTAGACTTGAGCACTTGAGTTGAGAAAGAGTAGAGTCGAGTTCATTTTCTTTAAAATGATTATGGAAACTAAGTATTCCCAAGAGTAAATGTTTTCACATTTAAAAGAGAAAGAAACTGAGATTTCCAAAAGAGTTTTGAGCAGTTTGAGTAACATCTCTTTTTAGAGAAAGATTTTGAGTAATAATCTCAAACCACAGAAAGAGTTATGTTTTTAAACATATGAGCTAGTTACATTTTGGGAGTAGTATTGAGCACCGATATGGGGACGAGTTTAAGTTCAGATAATTCAAAGTCTCCATAAACTGTGTAGCTAGCATGGGTAGAAAAGGGTCATAGTTTTTAGATGATTCCTTAATGCTTTTAGCATAGACTAGTGGATCCACTTAGTGAGTAGGTTCTATACCCCGACAAAGTATAAGACGGCCCTGGTAGCTTGCGGCAAGACGTTGTATCATCACATAGCTCATAGTGATGGTTGTCGGTTAGAGAAACTCCCACAGAGATATTTTGTTTTCTTATATACACAGAGTTTACTTTGTATTTTCATATACAAGTAGATTTTATTTTGTATCCTTGCATACAAACTGAGTTACTATTGCATTTTTCAATACATTGAGTTGCTTTCCACTATTTTAAAAGCTTTCCATATATTGCATCTGTATTGTTGCTTTATATTGAGTTGAGTATACAGAGTTGAGTACCCAGAATCGAGTATCTTATTATTGAGTCGAGCCTTATTTCACTGAGTTGAATATCTTATCATTGAGTTGAGCCCTATTTTCTTTGAGTTGAATTGAACTATGTTTCTATTCCACCAGTTCAAGCTTACGTTTATGCTTTAGAATTCCCCTTACATGCTCGTACATTCCATGCACTAATCCATTTGGCTTGCATCATTTCATGATGCAGATACATGTACTCAGGATCATCAACAGGCGCTTCGTTGATACCGCGTGCAGTTCGAGTTAGCTTTGGTGAGCCTCCTTGCTTCCGAATGGTTCCACGTGTACTTTCAGTTATATCAGTTGTTAGGATGTCGTGGGTCTTGTCCCGACTTTCATCTTTGTCGGTTAGAGGCTTCATAGATAGACAATAGAGTTTCAGAAGTCTGTTCATTTATTTTGTTAAATGTTTTAAAGACTTAAGTTGCCTATTTTATGGCGAGTTGAATATATTAATTTTATTCAGTTTTTTTAAGCATTTGTATGCTTGAGTTAGTCTTCCGCTTGTAGTCATCCAGGATGAGGGTTCTCTTTGGGACCAGCAATGGTTCTCGAGTGCCGGCCACGTCCAGGGTGTAGGCTTGGGTCGTGACAATAGGCTACCTCCCCCTACACGTCTAAGAATCTCAAAAGGACCAATGAATTAGAAACTAAACTTACCCCTATTTCCAAACCTCATCACACCCTTCATGAGCGAAACCTTAAGCAAAACTTGCTCATCTATCAAGAACTCCATATCTCTAACCTTTTAATCTGCATATTTCTTTTGTCTACTCTGAGCTCCCAAAAGTTTATTTTGAATCATATGAACCTTCTCAAAAGACTCTTACCTCTTGATCTTACTCGAATGCATCATACTACCTAATAGTAGATCTACACCTCTTATCATACAACGCCTTAAACGGAGCCATATCAATACTAGAGCGATAACTCTTATTATAAGCAAACTCAACTAATGGAAATAACTTGTCCCAATGACCATCAAAATATAAAACACACACATAGAATGTCCTCTAACACTTGAACAATCCACTCAAACTTTCCATCAGTTTGAAGATGAAAAGTTGTACTAAAATCAATTCTAGAACCAAACTCAGCCGGCAAGATCCTCCAAAGTTAGAAGTGAACTACATACCTTTATAAGAAATAATGGGGACAAAATGTAACATCTTAGAAGTGGAAAAGTTAAGAGTGGAAATGAAAAGTTGTAAAAAGTTGCTGGTGCACTAGTTCCACGAGCCTATGTACGGAATGTGGGAACCATTCGTGGTTGCCCTTAGAATTTTAGAGTTTCAGTAAGTGGTTCACAAGAGGCTAGTACGGACCATGGTTGGTTCTACAAACCGTGAAAGGTTCCGTAGACCACACTACTACACTTGGGGAAATTTTGGTTAAGGAATGTTGTACGGTAGATTTGTATTGCCCGTGCAAGGAACCATGGACTGCAGGCCTGGCCATAGTTGAAAGGATCATAAAATTGAAGTTTCAAGGCTTGGACAATACGAAAGAGTATACGGACCGTCAAAGGTTTTATGGCATATAGAAAGGGACCATAGACTTGACTTCAGAGAATCAAAATTTGTTCGCTTGGTTTGTACGAACGACTCCATAGACCATAGAAGGGTCCACGGTCCATGGAGGGTGTCGTAAAGTGTCACACCCCGAGCCTATACCCCGGGCATGGCTGGCACTCGAGAACCATTATTGGCCTCAAGCGAACCCTTGGCTTGGCTTAACGATCAGCGGAAGACTTTACTCAACATAAATGTACTTTAAATGTAAACTAAAAGCTCAAAGATAACTGAGAATGTATTATAAATGAATATTCACTAGCCAAAGTGACAATCAAGTCTCAAGCATAACTGAAATGAAAAGCAAAGACTCATGAACTAACATCAACAAACTATCTATGAAGCCTCTAACAACTGAGATGGACGTCGGGACAAGACCCACAACATCCTAATGGATTAACTGATAAAATAATGAAAGGAGTCCTCCGGAAGCAAGGAGGCTCACCAACAACTCTGAAGCTCAACTAGAATCAACGCTGGATGCTGATCCTTGTTACATGTATCTACATCATAACAACGATGCAGACCAAATGGCATTAGTACATTGAATGTACGAGCATGCGAGGGGAATTCTAAAACAATACATAAGCTTGAAAGGAACTGAAAGAACATACCCGGGCTCAACTCAACTTAACTCATTTCAATATAAAGCAATAATATAAATAAAAGCTTTTAAAACATGGATAACAACTTTGTGTATTTAGAAATACAATAATAACTCTGTATGTATGCAAAGATACAATATAAACTCTCTGTGTATATAAAAATATAAATAACTCTGTGTATATAAGAATAAAAAATATTTCTGTGGGAGTTTCTCTAACCGACAACCATCACTCAAGAGCTATGTGATGATACAATGTTTTGCCTCACGCTGTCAGGGCCGTCCTATACCTTGTCGGGGGTATATAACCTAACTACTAAGTGGATCCACTAGTCTATGCTATAAAGCACTAAGGAATCATAAAAAAAGTATGACCCTTTTCTACCCATGATGGCTACATGATTTATGGGGGCTGTGAGTTGTCTAAACTCTCCCCCATATCGGTGCTCAATTCTACTCCCAAAATATAACTAGCTCATATGTTTAAAAACATAACTTCTTTCTGTGGTTCGAGATTATTGCTTAAAAACTTAGCTCAAAGGCTCTCTTGGAAATCAAAGTTTCCTCTCTTGCTTAATTGTGAAAGCATTTACTCTTTACTGAAAACTAGCTCAAAGGCTCTGTTGGAAATCAGTGTTTCCTTTCTTGTTTAAATGTGAAAAAATTTACTCTTTAGGAATACATAGTCCCCATATACTCTTTTGAAGAAATGAACTTCACTCTTTACTCTTTACTCAACTCAAAACTCAAGTCTTAAAACAAGTTTAAAACATTTGCAAAAAACTTTTGAAGGGACTCTAAGAACTCTCTAGACTTGGCTCTTAACTTTTCTTGAATTTGAAATTTATGGATTCAAGGTTGTGATTTGTGATAGGAAAGATCTCGTGATG
>JAJONR010002115.1:0-22976 GCA_029582245.1 Solanum etuberosum
AAGTTGCCTATTTTATGGCGAGTTGAATATATTATTTTTATTCAGTTTTTAAGATTTTGTATGCTTGAGTTAGTCTTCCGCTTGTAGTCAGCCAGGATGAGGGTTCACTTGGGGACCAGCAATGGTTCTCGAGTGCCGGTCACGTCTAGGGTGTACGCTCGTGTCGTGACAAATACTTAGTTCCCATATATCATTTTAAAGAAAATGAACTCAGCTCTACTCTTCCTCAAACTCATATGCTCAAGTCTTAAAACAAGTTTTAAAACAATTTGTAATTTACTTCTTAAAAAGGGTTCATTCTGAATTATGGACGTGAACGACTCAATTCAAGGTTTTCAATAACCATGCATAAAACTCAATACTTGGAACTCTACAACTCCAGAACTCAAGAAGTCAATGATACTACTCATCTCAAGAATACTCGACTCGGAGGGTTCATGTGGAATTATTGGCATGAACTACTCAACTCAATGGCTCACTGATACTTCTCATCTCAAGACTGCTCGACTCATAGGGTTCATGCGGAATTATGGGCATGAACAAATTAACTCAAGGACTTCATGATACTACTCATTTCAAGAATGCTCAACTCATAGGGTTTATGCGGAATTATGGGCACGAACAACTCAACTCAAGGACCTTCAATAAGTAACATTTAATAGCCCCTTGATTAGGAATATAATCTCAAAGGGTTAGGAACTCAATACTCAAGGCTTAGAACTTTAAGATACTACTCCTCTCAAAGATACTCAACTTATGGAGTTCATGCGAAATTTATAGGCATGAACGACTCGACTCAAGGGTCTACATAACAATATGGAACTTCTGTATACAACTCTTGTCATTCTCATACTTACTTCCTCAAAGCTTAGCTCAAATCGATAGTTGATCTCAAAGGATTCACAATTGAACAAAAAGACTTTCTTGAACTCTATTCTTAACTCTTTTTTGAATTTGAATTATGAATTCAGGAGTTATGATTCATGATATGAAGGATCTAGATGATAGTGTAGACTCATAAATACATAGTTAATAATGAGAAACGGTTGAAAAATACTATATGGGGAGCAAGTCCGCGACGCGGAGATGAATTATAATGTTTGGTTGAAATAATTTTTGAAACAGTGGAGTCCGCGTTCTCTCCGCGACGTGGAGAGGAAAGTTTCACTCTGAAGGAACAGGCGCGGACCTGGTTCTTTGTTTTTGTCCGACTTTTTCTTACTTATTTTTCGACCATAATTCTCCTAGAATCGAATGGTTTCTTACCCAATCACTTAGATTCCAATACTCAACTTATGTACAAGATAATCTACTCCAAACCATTCTCAATTCACTAGCTTTTTATCTCAAGAACTCATCAAACCCATCCTAATTCAAGAACGAAAACAATACTTTCAAGAAAACAAATCAACAACTCAAATTCCTCAACTTCAAGAATGAAACTTCGCTGAAATTAACATGATTGGCGTGTCGGTGAACAAACCTAACACTATGGAAGCTTACATACCTCTTAGGATCGAATCCTTAGCGAAAACCCCTCGAAGATTGCAAGAAATCTCAACGAACGCCTTGAACTTTTTACCCCTTTCTCCTCTTTTCACTTCTTGAACTTTCTCCTAAAACCCTAAGTGTATTTGGATTTATGAAAACTTACCCAAATCATATTTGTGCCCAAAATATTACAAAAATTTGTTTTAAGCTGATTGGGTAAGGAAAAGTCCAAAATACCCTTCATATTTTCGGGTAACTTTCCTTAAATGGACATCCTGACTTCAAACGGGCATATCTACTTCATACGAGCTTGAAAATTAGCAAACTCGATGGCGTCGGTAAGAGGACTCAAAGATCTTTCATTTGATATTTTATGGGTTTTCTAACTCATCATGTACTGAAAGTTATGGTCATTTGAAGTTAACTCAAAACTTAAAAGAACTAAGGAATGGCTTGAATGAATTTCTCTTTAGTTCTTTTTGGAACTCAAGGTGCTACATCTAGTGACCTTAACACTTAAGAAAATTTAAATTTCTAGGTAAAATCCTACCCACAATGAAGAATTGTTCGAGTCTTAGCTCAAAAAAATTCTGGGGTGTTACACTAATTAGGTGACATGATGTGTTTCGAGAATTATAATTCATGTTTTTAAGAGTGTGGCCTAGTGATGTGAGGTTGATTAGGAAAGGAGAATGTTATATTTAATGGATCTAACATGTACCAAAAATCATATGATTAATTAATAAAGAATAAATAATATTAGACATGTTATAATAATATTTGAAGTCAAAAGGAATCATTAGCCCTGTTGAGTCGTAAAACCTTAATATATTTGAAAGGCGCCTTTCAATAAAGTTTAACTTCAGACTGCTAATTTTATTGAGCATAGCATATCCATCACAATTTAAATAAAAAATATATCGTAAAAACGTCAACCGACTAAAAAGGTATAGCTGAAACTACACTGATTGGTTCAGGTTGATCAGTAGGAGAAAGAGCATAAACGGTAGCCTGCACAAGCTGGCTTGACCCAGTGCCAACAACACTATAATGATCATCCACAATTGCATTTTCAGCTACATTGTGCAGCCTCTTAATTTGTTCTTCTAGTTTTGACTTCAAGAACCAACACAAGCTCTTACCATTAGCAAAATAACTCAATGAATCATCACCATTGAATGTTATGTCACACTTGCTCCCCAGTTTTCTCCAATATGACTCATACATTGTTGGATCACCACTATACACACACACAAAAATGAATTCCCAAATTAATATATTCCAACAAAAAATTGAACATTTTCTAATATATTTCAGATTGTTTTTTCTATACTGGTTTTAAGTTTCTAATTTTGAAAATACTCTTTAACTTTTTTTGTTTCATACCAAGTTCTTCAAATTTATTGTTCTAAGTATCTTAGTAATATAGGTTGAACAACATTTTTAATGAAATTATTATATTGTTTGATTTTTTTGTTCTATTGATTGAGGGAAATAGATCATAGAGGTAGCAATCTGTGTCTTATAATTTATTTTGGACAGATTTTTGAATTGGGCCACAACATATCGTAAAAGTCATTGTCGTGGTATTTATAAATCTTAGACTCGATGCAAGTTAAATAATATGTTATTGGCATATTAGCTTAAAAGTTTTATTGTGTGTTGTGGTAAAATTGGGTAGAGAATTGCTTTTGTGTGTGTTACATCCAATATTATAGTCATCTTTCAATGATCTTAATCTAAAGAAATTGATCATGGATAAAGAGCCAAGTGGTGTTTGACAACAAGAAAAGTGACTTGTATGACATTATTGTTGTCTATGATTTAATGGAAGTAAAAATCGCATTCTATCTTTATTTTCCTTTTGACATGATACTACTCTAACCAAATAGATTATTAACCATAAGCAAACTAAACTGTTAATGAGGAAATATATAACTAGCTAAATAAATATTAACTTATAATATTTGTAGATGATGGTTTAAGTAAATTTTATGTGTGGATTCCTTTCAATGTGATTTAGATTTGAAAAAAATCATTAGAACGACTATATATGACATTATTTCCTCTTTTACTATAAGGAAATAATATAATTAAGTATATATTTCCCAATCTTGTTTATGGAGGTAAGGCAACAAGTCTACCTCTTTTTTGGTTATCTATACATTTCACTCAACAATGTTGGGTGAGATTAATATAAAAAAATTAAAGCATAAATTAACTCGTGATTAAGTATATTTTTCAAGTCTTTCTTTACTCTAAAAGTCCAAGAAGATATTATTACTATGTGATTTTTTTGGTTATCCTATAAATTGTAGGGTGTGCTAGAATCACTAAATGCATATGTTTACTTTAGAGGTGCTATAGATCTCTTATTGCGTAGCAATTATGTTAAAGTAATCTGATTACCTAAATATTTTTTTAAAACACTCCACCTTCCCCTATATATACACACACTCATTTGGCCAATTAAACCATATGAACTACCACTACTCTTTTTTTATTAAATTCCATTCCATTCCTTAAATGAGTGACAAAGAATCATCAGTGGGTTGGAATAAATCTGAACTTTATCAGTGGGAAGGTTTTTGGTCGAATTCTACCATTATAAAGGAAGCCAAGATCTTCAAGGCAAGCTTCAAATCAGATCCGAACGATGTTCTTTTGGCATCTTGCATGAAAACAGGTTTTAATTTATCAATAGATTTGAGTTTAATTACTTCATACAAATTAATTAATGAATTATGAATTATGAATTCATTAAGTATTTTATGTTCTTGTGGAAAAATATATGTTCCATATTTTAAGATAGTAAGTTTTTTAGCAACAAAAATGTGTTCCTAACATTCTTATGATATTTGTAAGTAAGAAGAAAATATTGTCACAAAAATATTTATATATATGTTGACGGGTAGGGTCGGGCGGTGGAGATGGAGATTGGGGAGGAAGTGTTGAGGGAGGGGGAATGATGGGTGTGGGCAGGGGCGGCTCAAGCACATTATTAATAACTTAAGGAAAAAATAGCCTTAAACTTAAAAAGAAATTAATATATTTTCTTAAGAAATTTTTTCTTCTTAGCTCTTTGAGATGCTGAATTATTAAAAAAAAATTATTTTTAATTTCTTTTAATAATTCTTTTTCAATTAATAATATATTCAATTAATTTAATCAAATACTCTAGATGTCCCAATTTTCTAATAATTCTCTCCTTTTATATGAAAAAAAAAAATCTTGTTATAAATAGTACTTACCCAATACTTTCTTTAAAAAAAATCTATATTCTTGCTATAATAAAAAATGAGGCTCCTCAAATTTGGAGGCTTAAGGCGCTTGCCTTTTTTCTAAACCTATCGAACTGCCCCTAGTTGTGGGGATTGGGCGAGGGCTGGAGCAAGGGTGGTCGATAAGGGTGGGAATGGTACGTCGTACTATTGGGGTGTAGGGAGAATGATTATTATGAAATTTCATTTATGAAGCTTATTTTTCTATTCTCGTTATGAAAGTCATTTTTTCTAATTTTCAAAACCTAACTTAGAAAAAGTATTTTTCAAAACATTTTGATCAACTAGACACAAGAAAATTAAAAACTACTGTTTGTACAAAACATATGCTTAGTGAATATAACTCTAAAAGATTTAAAGTGTGCTTGGTACGGAAGTAAATATTTTTTGATTTTCTCATGTTTGGATTGGTCAAAGTCTTTGAAAAATTATTTTCTTGAAAATTAAGTTCCTTAAACGATGAGGAAATGACTTCCTCAAGATACGTAGAAAAAAGAAGTTCTATAAGTGGCATTCCACATTGATTGTCTCCTCTCACCCTCCAAGCTCCAACACACCTCATTTTCATCTTACCCTCATAGACTCCATCCCCACCACTCATAGTATTTGTGTCTAGATTATGTATAAATAATTTTAGGATAATATTTTAGCATACTTACCCCACACAAGATAAAAGTTACAAGTAAGAAATCTACTTATTTTCTCAGAAACATTTTCCTTCGTATACCGAGCACACCCTTAGAATATCAACTAGTATATATTTTCGACAAATATAAATTGTGACTTTTTGTACATCAATGATCAATGAAAATAAGATATTAACTTATAAAAAAATTATATATTTTCAGTTTAAGGTTTGATGTTTGTCTTTCAGGTTCAACATGGCTTAAGGCCATATGTCTATCCATCATGCAAGGAAATAAAGAGGAAGAAGACCTATTGGTTAAGGATAATCCTCATTTTCATGTTCCAATAATAGAGGCCATGAATTACTATTCAAAAACTCCAGTTCATGATCTATATACAATGCCCTCTCCAAGATTATTTCACACTCATTTACCTTATAGGGTTTTACCAAATTCAATAAAAAATTCAGATAATTGCAAGATTATATATATAACAAGAAACCCGAAAGATACCTTAATTTCCATGTGGCATTTCTTCAACTATAATTGTAAGCGTTTAGAAAAAATTTCCCCTTTAGAAAAAGTTGTGGAATCCTTTTGCAGTGGGGTTCATCAATATGGACCATTCTTTGAACATGTTCTTGAATACTGGGAAGAAAGTAAAAAAAGGCCTCAAAAAATACTATTCTTAAAGTATGAAGACTTGAAAATGGACCCTAAAATGGAGTTGGAAAAAATAGCCTTGTTTCTTGGAAAACCTTTTGTTGATGAAGAGGATTTGGAGATAGTTTTGAAGAAGTGTAGCTTGGAGAAGCTTAAGAACTTGGAGGTTAACAAGAGTGGCTCAGTCTTCTATAAGGTTCATAATAGTTCATTTTTCAGAAAAGGAGTTGTTGGGGATTGGAAGAATCACATGACACCTGAAATGGAAGAGCAACTTGACAAGATTACCAGCTTGAAACTTCAAGGGAGTGGCCTTGAACTTTGATTCTTCGAGTAACTACTACTTTAATAAGCTTTTTCTATTACTTCATCCGGGTGAGTAATAGGCTAGGGTTGTTGAAAATAATTAGCTTAAATGTTTAAGTGCCTATGTCATATGTCTTTTTAGTTATCTTAAGTGGAAATCTTTTATTAAGTATGAGTCTAGAAATATCTCTTAATAGTTCACACTTATAAAAGTTATCAGTATTAGTATTAACATAATTTTTCCACTCATTTCCCACCGAATTAGTTTTTGGAAAAATGTATGGTGGGAAACAGATTCTCATTGAAATAATGGGAAAGTTTCTAATTTTTTCGTATGAAAATATTACTTTTTTTCTTTTCTCACCAATTCAATCAAAATATCTATGGAAATAACCACTGAATATTTTTCAGTGGAAAAATAGTACTACCTCCGTCCCATTTTATGTGGCACCCTTTCCTTTTTAGTTTGTCCCAAAAAGAATTAATGTCACCTTTCTATAATTAGAAATAATTTAACTATAAAATTCCTTTTATATCCTTAATAAAATGATTTACAATCATACAAATATATATAGATCGTTCTAGACCACAAGTCTCAAATGTCTTCCTGTTTTTAATATCGTGTCAAGTCAAAGGATGCCATATGCATGAGACGAAAGAAGTAAAAAAAAAAATTGTAGTGAATGAAGATCAGAGAAGTCTTCCGTGAGTTCCGTTCACAATAGTCAGTGTAAGGAAGAAATAGAGAGTGAAGGGTCATCTTTGAAGGCAAATTTGAAAGGCATACATAAAGAGGATGTTGAAATCATCGAGAGTAATATGGAAATACATTTATGTTTAATGGGAGATCTTAAAACAGTAAAACTTAAATATTGCCATCTTAGGTACATGATCTTTTGTATCGTCTCTAAGCATGCCTTTAGGTTTTTTTTGGTTATTGAGTTCATATTGAGTGTGAAATCATTTATAAGGCATGAGACTAGAAATATCTTTTGATATCTATAAAAGCATTGTTTGTAATGTTGTTATGAAAGAGGGGAGTTTCCATCCCTCTTTCATTTATTCACACCAATAGTTTTTGTTTTACTTTTTTCTCTTATATACAAATTAATTTTAATTTTGATCCTTATAATATATGATTAATTACATTAACTTTTAATTAGTTACATTACTTAATTATCCATATATTATGTTGAGTCTATATTGTTACTTCATAATTGACAATTACATAATTCTAAAAATAATTCAAATATAACATACTTCAACACACACTTGAGTTAATTGAAGATTAGACATTTCTCATCTAATATCACAAAAATCAAAAGAACTATTCGACCAAAACTACTGTTATCCATTTTCTATTTCAGAAACTCTTTTTGGCATTAATCAATGAAGTTCTATCAATAAGGAAACTTATTCTACTCTTCAACACATCCAAAATCAAAGTTTCATTGCTGCAAAAAGAAAATGACAATATAAAGTCTAACTATTACACACTTACTAGAACTAAGTAATATTTCATGCATAAATGTCTTAATTTCTATTTGTAGATCCTTGAATAGCTGTAAGCCTCTTCAGAAAAATGTTGAAGTCTGTTGAAGATAAAAAAAAAAAAATTGTAAGACATGGAACATGTTGAACAATCTGGTCCAATCAACGTGTACAATGGAGTTTGAGTCACACTAGGATTATGCTATTTATATTGACCAGGCTGCTACTTATTGTACTAGCTAAAGTCGACTAGAATTAGATTACGACTAGGATAATATTACAATTAAGATTAGATTATTTATAATTATTTTATTATTATAATATTAATAGGTATTGCTGATCTTTTCTAAGGCCACTCTTTAAATTTTGTCCCCCTTTTATTTCAATGGTTTAATTCTTCTCTAAAAGTAGCTGGATGAATATATTTTTTTAGATAAATTTCTTCCACTAGGCTAACCAAATACATAATTTAAACGATCGCCTGATAAAAGGCCATTGGAGAAAAAAATATATCATTCTAATACATGATTATACCCCATGACATTTGGAGGGTACAAAATATAATAGAGCGCTCAACATTGAGCAAAATGAAATTGGTGATTTCATATATATAATTTGACTTATGAGGATTGGTCAAGACCATAAGCGTATAACTTATATGAAACATTTTAAGAAAAATGAATTAAAATTGTAAAAAAATATTCACTGATGTAGAACAATAGTGGTGGAAGTGTCCCTAGTGTCATTTTTTTGAGTTGCACAAGGGACTGAAGAACACTTGACAAGGCAACCATCTGTTCCACTCATCTTTTTCTTTTCTTTTTCTAAAATCTCATAAATCACTCACAAATAAACTTATGGGAGAAGAAGACAGATTTGGGGTCTATATATAGGGAAGGAGACAAGTATATATATCTTTTCGTACATAGAAAGGAAACTACTTTTGTGAATGTTGGGTTTTAAAAGGTATGAATTGAAAATGAAGAGTTATGACTTTTATGAAGAGTTGTGACTTTTTCGTAAGGTTATGACTTTTACGAAGGGTTATGACTTTTGACTTTTCCCAAAGGGTTGTGACATTTCCAATAAGTCACTCTAAACACTTGTTGACACTACTCTTTGTTTTATATAAATAAAGGAGTTTCCTCTTATTTTTCAACAATGAATTTATGTACTTCTTCATCTACTACTAAATCTAGTATTCTACGTCACTACAAGAAAAACCCTAATTTATGACCAATACTTAGGGACGGGCTAATAACCTTGTCTCTAAAAGTATATCTATTGGGACGAGATTATATTCTGGTCCTTATTTGTATAGTCTATGGCGAAGGTATTAAATTTGGCCCCAAAATAACTTACTAACTAGTCTCAAATGGTAATTGAAGGTCTTTGAGCGGGAGATATTTTCCCCCAAATTTAATACTAAATTATTAAAAAAGAAAATTTTTTTAAAAAAAAACTTAGGCACCAAACTTTTTACATTGAAAGTGAAAATTAAAGAAAAATAGTGCCCTGTCTTCTCAAAACATATATTGCGCTTTGGTCGCAAAGTTCCCCTAATTCTCTCTTCAACGCAAGTCGCAATTAGTTTCTACATCTCTAGTAGCAACACTCTACCCTAATCTCAACGTTGACACTTTATTTTTGTCGTAGCTCTGCCCTAAAATCGGAGCAAGTACCATTGTTTCTCTGTTGAAGATAAAACTTCATCGCAGCAGCAGAATTACAGGTTGGTTCTTCTTCCCATTGAGTTGCTCTATTTTTTTCCATAAGTTGCTTTGATGAATTTTTTCTTGTTTTATGAAGTTGCTCTTCTTCTTCCTCCTCTTTTCTAATATTAAATAGGTTACTGATTTCATAATCTTGTCTCTCTTTTTTGTACCATCAGTGAAAAGATTATTGGGTTGAGATTTCTAATAGATAATTTGATTTTCTGATTTCACAATCTAGTTTTATATATTCAGTGTTGAGATTTTTTGCGAGCCAACTAAGGACTAGTTCTGTTATTCGTATTGAAACTTTTATTCACATATGAAAAGGTTTCGACTAAATTGTTATTCATGTTCAAATTTATATAAATATACATTTTACCTTTAGTTACTATGATTTACTTAGGAAATTAAAGTGTTTTGGAGTTTGGACATATAAACGATGTAATCTTAGTTCTTTCTTTATGCATTATTTTGAGGTCACGAGTTACTCATTTCAAAATATTAGATGATGCGAGTAAATCATCCTGAACTATTTAACAAAACCACAACAATTGCGTACTAATATTTTTACATATAGTAATTGCCTGTAGTTTCCAAAAATCCGCCTGGAATGATCATTTGTTTGATTATAATTGGTATCCAAGTTTCCAAAAAAATAGTCGTATTAGGGTCATGCTTATTTTGAGTTCCAGTACATTGATATGAAGCTTGCATCTATCCACCAACATTCTTCTTGTTAGCTTCAGGACCAACACACATGAACCTAGCAGAGCAAATCTTTCCATTCATCTTAGTCATAGCGTGTAACTGCTCACTCTAATCCCCTAATCTAATAAACACGTAGCTCTTTGTGTTTCCTGTTGCGCTATCTATTACAACCTTAGCACTCTTTGATTAAGGGTTAATTGGCCCTAAATGTCACCTAAAACATGTGACTTGTGATATTAGCTGTCAAATCTTTGATGAATATAGTGTATTCATGAGTCTTACCTGAATGTTTTTCACCTGAACCAAGTGATGTCAGTTTAGCCTAAACATTTTCTCAATATTAGGCATTAAGGTACCACTATATTCTTGTAGATTCATTACTGCAGCTGGATGACTACTAAACTGTAGTTATGTACCTCTCTTTTCTGATTGCTTCTCTCATGGAGACCTTCAGTGAGGTAAACTGTAGTGTTCTGTAGTTTAGACGTATATGCAATATAACAAATTGGGAGAAGCTAGATTATAAGAAAAGTGATGTCAAACATACAACTACTACTGTATCCATATAATTTTTTCTTCCATAACATTAATTATTAAGAGAAATCTAAGTATTTGTCTATAAGGAAAAAAAACAGTAGGGCACATGAATCTTGATACGTGTTAAGAACATATGAAAAGTTATCATCTTAAACCAACTATCAACAAGATTTTTGTTAATTACAACTGACTATTTCATGTAAGTACTTACTTAATCTTTGGTAGGCTAAAAGGAATCATGTATACATGTTTCAAGAACTAGCATCTTAATTATAAGTTAGTATATAATATTTTATTTTTCATTGTGCCATTTGATTGTATTTTTATTTTTGATCAAAAGATTGTATTTCATTCATCTCTGGAACCCAAGAAATTATAGATTATTTGAGTGAGTTGTACAATAAGATTCCATATCAGAGAATTGATACTCCATATATCTTAACTAATCTTAAGACGCGTTAAATGAAACAGGAAGAATAATATCTATACAAGTCACATATTCCTCCAACAATTTAAAATATTAGTGTTGAGGATCAAAAATCAACCTAGCAGGTTTTCTTCTTTGTGTTCTTACCGTTGGAACTTTCCATCTATCCATATTCAAAACTTCCTTGATTTCTTTTGGGAGTATGTTGAAGTTAGTGTATATGTGAACTTGGTTTCAATTGTGTTCTAAAGAAGGCAATCTATCATCCGCTTTGTGCAACAACAAATTAAAAGGATCAGCTTCATAAGTAATTTTTTTGAAACCTTTCTCGATACAACAGTTAAGTCCAAACAACGTGGCTTTAGCCTCGGCCTAATTACTAGTACCATCTCCTAAAGGTTCTGAGAATGCCATGGTGAATCTGATTGTAACAAGTTGTGTGGATCTTATTATTTTTCTTAGTCTTTATATTTTTTTAAATATAACTTGTATGTAATTTTCAAGATTATGGCTCCTAGTAAGCAATGGATGCAATTTGTTGACAATAGGCTCGATGAAACTGATGAGTCTGAGATTTCGACTCATTTAGAGCTTTGTTTTCATAGTATCAGTGTCCTCAATGCCTAATTTATGCTCTAAACTGATGTTAAAGTGTTGATTTGCAGCAATGAAGGCTAAGGAGCAAGGCAAGAACAATACCAGCCAAAAAGGAGCGAAAAAGCTGAAGAAATTGAAGGAAGGCAATCCTGGTGATCGCCAAGACCACTCGGTGAACCGCCGAGTGGCTCTTTAGCTCGCCTAAAGTTCCAGCATGCCAGCCCTGGGGAAGAACCTACTCGGCGAAGGAAACGGACAGTCGGTGGACCGCCGAATGGCTCGGCGACATCGACCTCAATCGCCTAAAGTCACAGAACCCTGAGGATTAAGAGCCAAGGCAAATCGGCGATGGACTGGAGCAAAGGGCGCATTGCCGACCTGGTTGGCGATGCACGACTTCCTTCACCTAATGGCCCTGAAGGCCAAAATTTGGGAAACTATAAATTGAAATTTAAAAGAGGAGTTGAGGAGTTCTTATTTCGAAAGTTTTTAGAGTTTTAGTTTTCTCTGAGTTTTTCAGTTTCCATTGTAGACTTTGAAGCTTTTGAGACTTGGTTTCGTGGAATTTCAATTGGTTTTTTTTAATTAAGTTGATTTGAAGCATTGTAGAGACTTGGAAATCATTACCCAGTTCATAGCTAGCATAATTGGTAATTGTTTCTTCCTTTTTATGATGTGTGGCTAAAACTCCAATTCTTGAGGTGTGATCATGTGATTATTGGCTTAATTAGCTTATGGTATTGTTATTTACTGATTTAAATGCTTAATTAAAGTGGGTTTAATCGATAGTTGTGTATAATCTAGGAATTGTAGTTGCAAATGCAATTCTAACTTAGTGTTCTGGGCTTGCTTGAGAAAGAGGTTTTAGAACCAAGGTTTTCGATTAATAATTGTAGCTATTGGGTTGATGTGGGTTCAGCTCGAGAGAGTGAATCCTAAACTCGATTCTACCTATCTAGCTCTAGAGAGTAGATAAGTTAAGGTTTTGGGTTGTTTATATTGTTAAGCTTGTCGAGGTTCGAGAGAACTCGCTTGAATCGTGATAGTTTTTCGAGAGAAAGCTATTGCATCTATAGTCTAGGCTACCTACTGAGATTTAGCAATCGTTAGTAAATTCCAATTACCCATATAGCGAAATTAGCCTATAATCGATCACATCCCCGAGAATTCCTCTCTACTTGTTCATTCCCCTGTTTTGATAATTGTTTTAGTTGCTAATTGACAAACCAATCACCCCATCTTACATTCGTTGTCACCCTTTCGATTTATCTAATTGTTTTGATAATTTTTATTTCTACAACCGAATAGATCGCATTTATAACTTCATAACTGAATTCGGACTTGTACCGCTCCCTGTGGGTTCGACCCCAACTCATTTGTTGGGTTTTATACTAAGATTACGATCGCCTACACCTAGTATTGGATGAGGTGTAGTTGAGCTTTTATCAGAAACCTACTTAGTTGGTGAGTAAAAGTTTTTGAATTATGCTTTTCAAATAATATGAGAGGAATATGAAATACAATGTCCATGTAATTGTAATACAACTTTAGGGACTTGTAAAACAATTGAGACACATTTGATAGTATATGGAATAATTCAGAATTATACTTTTTGGTATCACCATGGTGAACGTTTGAGTGAACCATTGTCAGAATCAGAATATGAAGATGAAGATGAAGATGAAGAAAAAAATGGTGATGTAGTAGAAGAATGTGAGAGTGAGGATAAACTAGAAGAATTATTGAGAGATTTATATCCTAATCATGATGAAAGAACTATACACACTGATTGTGAAGATTTACTTGAGGAGAAACCAAATGTTGAAGCAAAAATTTTTTACAACCAATTGAAGGATTTTGAGCTGCCACTGTACAAAAATTCAAAAGCTTCGAAACTTTCCTCTTTGATTAAATTGCTTCACATTGAAAGTATGGGTCATTGGAGTAATGCGTCATTTACAATGTTATTGAAAATATTGAAAGAAGAGTTGTTGCCTGATGGAGCCAATTTGCCAAACTCATATTATGAGGCAAAGAAGATAATTCAAAAGAACCCGGGCTTTCTTATGAAAAGATTGATGCTTGTACTAATGATTGCATGTTATACCGGAAGGAGGATAGCCTACTTGATTTTTTCAAAGTTTGTGGGGCATCCAGATGGAAAATATATACACATAGTGGGGAAATAAGGAATAAAAAAGGTAAAAAGATAGGATCAAAGAGTTTAAACTATATTCCTTTAAATCCTAGACTTCAGAGGTTGTTTATGTCTAGAAAGACATCGACTAATGGAGTACTTTTCCAGGTAGGTTTCCAATTCATACCCTTTTCAAGAGGTATGGACTGAACTCATCAATCAACCTTGACCTTGACTCTCACTACGTACTCCAACTCTATCTATTTTCCTTTGTCCTTCCCCCCTATTTTTGCCCTATCACTAGTGGTTACTCCCGATCCGAAGCACCCCTTTTCCATTCATAGAGAAATCCAATCGTCAAAATCAATAAAAAGGCGAAATCTATTTCAGTAGAGCGTATGATGTCGATGGCCCGAGGTAGAGCACTCAATGGGCTAGGGTGGCCTCTTATGACATGGCTAAGGATAAAAGAGTTGATGCTGGGATAATGAGGCACCCAGCTGATTCGATGGCATGGAATTCATTTGATGAACTTCATCCTTCATTTGCAGCCGAGCCTCGTAATGGATGATGATATTGTAGAGTTAGGAAGTCCTTCACAAAATGAACGAAAAAGAACTAATGAGGTAAAGTATATGAAATTGAGGCTGATTCATCTATGAAAAGTACTATCAGATATACATTCGTCGCACCTGGTACTATTGGAAAGAGACGGGGACAAGGTTAAGGTTTTAAATCTTTGGGTGAGAAAGGACACATGACAACTAAGAGATTGATTTCTGATCAATCAATCTAGTAATCTGGTTAAATACTACATCAAAGATATTGAAACAAGTAAGATATTTTAAATATACCATTTTGAATTAGTATTAATACCTCATTTTGTACAGATTCATGCTAAATCTGTTTTTGTATAGATCTAGTTAAGTATTACATAATGTTCTGTTTGTGTTGGAACTAAAATCGTTTCTTTGTTTTGATCACGTCTTCTTATTACAAGTTCTCGTCACCTTCAAAATTCTATAGTTCCTGATGTCCATACAATCTGCTAGATATCTTGCGGTGTAATATATAGTTCTCATCATGTTGAACTTAAACACTAGTATTTCTATAATTTTAGATTTAACCAATGTGTCCCTTAATTTGATAGTAATTAGCTGATCATCTGAACTTCAACTTTAATACTAGTATGTCTGTGCAAGTGGCTTCAAAAAACACTATTTGACCATCTGAAGAGAAATAGTACCTATATAAGCATTGTCGGTATTGCTACAAAGCATGTCTTCATTGGCAGAAAGGTCATCCATAAGCTGGATTATAGATATTCGCACGTAACTCTGAGGAACAAAATGACCAGCAACTATAATCGGACAGCAATAAAGTATTGCATTGCTCTGAGGTATGAGCCTAAATGCAAGTGATTTCCTACCAAATGTAGCTTTTTGAGTAAACTGAATTTGTAAGCCCCTTAAAAGCTCTACAAGCCATATATATCTTTCACCACAAATTGTGCCGACATAGTTATCAGTTGCACTCATGTATACAACGCGGCAGGACACAACTTATTCCTCGTTTGTTTTTTATTTCTGCAAAGAAAAAAATTAAGTTTTTGCACAGCTGCACACATCTTTTTACTCTATTTTTTTTTGTTGCATTGCTGCCCACAACATTTATTTTAAACATTAACCACAACGACACATGTTCCATGATAGACACTAGATGGTACACCTCAATAAGTTGTTGCCTTTTATTTTGTTGATCAGTTGTGAATACTATTCTCTGCCTAACCGTCAGAGAATAGGACAAGTTCAACCTTACATTGAATAGCCGTTATTTATAAATAGGCTAAGGCATACTGAGTAGGTTGTGAATTATCTTGCTTATTTGTTTGATGCCTAGAATGTTAGATTTGGAACCTCTCTCTTTCTAGTTTTTTTTTCTCTTTTTTGCTCTGTTTTATTCAAAGAATTTGAGGAACAGACCCCTCTCGTGGCCAGAAAGTTTAGTTTATCGATCAATCTCAGTTTTCATTGTTCCAAAGCCAGTATCCATTTGAATTTTGAGTCCAATATTAACCGACAATGAAGGTAGTAAGCGACTCCACCATTTGACTTGCGACTTTTGAGTCCAATATTAAATAGATGAAGCTGTGGAACGTACAAAAATATAATTTGTTCTCATTTGTATCGCTGTAAATACGTTGGCAATTAGTTCTAGAGAAGTTTTTCACACAACAAATTTGATAAAATATATATTTATAGATATAATGGCACAACACTATTCATATATATATTTTTAAAAGATAATCTATTAATTGTAAGTGAAAAATGAAAATATGTGATGTAATAACAAATCAATAGTACTAAAATAAATAAATTGAAATCGAAAATATAACCTAATTAATTCAAAATTCCCAAAAAAAGAAGAAGCTTAATATGGTACTTTTATATAGGAAAAAGGGTTCGAAATATATCCGAACTTCGACCAATATTGCTATAACAATCCTAAACTTTGCGCAGGACCTATTACCCCATTGCACTATTTAATAGTGTATTTTAAAGATATATAGGTGTCCACGTGTACATCATAAATATTGCATCATTATAAATAGTAACTTGTCCAGCTGGGCACTTATATATCTAACTCTAATGAATATTGTAAACCAGGAGGAGGTAAACGAGGCTCTAGAATTAATGAGAGAAACACGAACGGAGATAACTATATTAAGAGAAATAAAAATAATGGTGTTCAAAGAAAAATTCGAAAGAATCTAATCCTTATTTGTCATCCGAATCTCTTAAAAAGCTCGCTAGATATAAGACCCCCAGTAAACTCCAGACTAGGGAACTATATCCTAGTAATGAATCCCACCCTAAAGGAGAAGGATGTGCGGGCAGTACCCAGGAGGAGACTTCCAGTAATAGTCCCACCAAACATAAACAGATCAATGAATCAGATAATATGGAACCGTAGAGGTAGCAAAGGGTCAGATTTTAAGAGGAACTTCCGCTCTCTCTTAGACTAGCATAAACCCCCATTAGTTGCCTTGCTAGAAACAAAAATGCAAGATCATCAACCACTTCTAGAGGATTTTCCTTTCATACGAATGATAGAAGTGCCAGCAATAGGAAATTCTGAAGGAATTGTGGTGCTCTGGGATGATACAATTCTAGAGCTGGTTGAAATTGCTTCCACTAATCAGGAAGTTTATGCCATAATCAAGGTAATCTCGACAAATACTTCTTGATTATTTTCTGTTGTTTATGCTAATACTAATAGATATATGCGTAAAATTCTTTGGGATAAACTGTGTAGTATAAAAAATAATTACGAAGGCAAATGGCTCATAGGAGATGACTTTAATGAGCTCCTCCATAACAAAGAAAAAAAAGGAGGGAATTCACTTAACCAAAGTCGTACTAAGGACTTCCAAAACATAATTAACTACTGTGAATTTATAGATATCAAAAAACAGAAAATCACTTATTTTGGAGCGCCTATATAGATTTTTAGCAAATAATGAGTGGCTACTAGGCTATCTGGACGCTCAAGTACAACACTTGCCCCGGACCCACTCCAACCATTGCCCCCTTTTAATTTCCTTGATTAGGAATACAAATTTTGTATGGAAAAAACTTTTTAGGATAGAAACAATGTGGCTGTCACACCCGGACTTTGGGGAAATAGTACAAAATGCTTGGAATAAGGGAAATAATTTGCTGGATGCGCTAAGAGTACTAGACGAGGATGTCACCAACTGGAAAAACATCACATTTGGGGATATCTTTAAAAAAAAACAACTTCTAAATCGCATACAAGGTATCCAAGCTTCTCCTAACTACTACAATAGCGATTTTCTTAATCACTTGGAAAAAAATCTCATAAAAGAATATTATGAAGTTCTTAAAAGTGAAGAAGACTGTTGGAAACTACGATGGAGAATTAACTGGCTTAGCAAGGGAGACGCTAACACAAAAAAATTTCATACATCTACCTTAAATCATCAAAGAAGAAATAAAATATTGTCCCTACAAACGGATGAAGGTAGCTGGATATACGATCAATAGGAAATTATCAATTATACATCACTCTTCTTTAAGAATCTCTTCAGAACCATAGTCAATCGCCTAGGATTTTCTTAGAACACGATTCAACTATATCAAATGAGGACACAACATCATTAGGGGATAGCCTGAAGGACGAGGAGGTATGCAATCTTTCCAACCCTATAAGGCTCCCGGACCGGACAGAATCCATCCCTTTTTTTTACCAAAGATACTGGAGGACAGTCAGCCCATCAGTCCTAAAACTATGCAAAGAAACATGGTCGAAGGAGATTATAGACTACAACGCATGTGTGCTTAAACCCTAAATGTAAGAATTCCACGAATCCTAAGAATTTTAGGCCTATAAGTTTGTGCAACACCACATACAAAATAATCACAAAAATCATATCAAATAGGATTAATACCCTACTGAATACCATAATAGGACCATGCCAAACTAGTTTCCTTCAAAATAGGAACTGCAGTGACAACGTGATTATAGTATAGGAACTTATAAATCACTTTAGGAAAATGAAAGGAATCCAAGGAAAGCTTATTATGAAAATAGACTTAGACAAAGCCTTCGACAAATTAGAATGGTCCTTTGTGAAATACACCCTACTTTAACTTCCCCTCGAAAATCATTAATATAATCATGTCGTGCATCTCCACAAGTACGACTGTGATTCTAATTAATGGCTCTAGAACTGAGTACTTTAAACCAGAAAGAGGGATTAGGCAGGGGGACCCCATGTCACCATATATTTTTATCATGTGTATGGAAGTACTATCAAGACGTATAAATAATGACGTCACACAAGGTCGCAAGGAAAGGTCCTCACCTATCCCATCATTTCTTCGCTGACGACCTAGTGTTAATAGGGAAGACTGACTCAGTTACTTGCCAAAACATTAGGAGAACCCGGGGGACTTCTGTAGTAAGTGGACAAAGCATAAGCCTACTGACATCAAAAATCATATATTCAAAGAACTGCAAATCTACCATAATACATGAAATAACAAACATAATAGACATTCCTAATAGTGAGAAATTTGGGAAATACCTAGCCTTTTCCATCTTCCATAAAAAACCTACCACTCGAGATTTCCATTTCATTATAGATAATATGCAAGCTAAACTAGCTAGTTGGAAAACTAAATTCCTTACAATGACATGAAGAACCACACGAACCAAAGCCTCCCTAAATAGCATACCAACACATGTGATGCAACTCTTCAAATTGCCTAGCTCTACTTCTAAGAAAATAGACCAAATATAAAGAAACTTCATTTGGGGCACAACTGAAATTAGAAAGAAACTCCACCTAGTACGCTGGGACATAATAAAAGAGGACAAGGAAAAGGGAGGGTTGGGGGTTCAAAAGTGTAGTAGGAAGAATCTAGCACTGTTAGCTAAGCTAGCTCGGAGACTACTGAGGAATTAATCTACTTTGTGGGGTAGGACCCTCCTTGCAAGATAAGTAGGGCAAGAAGGGCTCACAGGCTATCAAAACCAATAGAAATTGAGCAGTACAATTTGGCATAAAATTAAGAGGATTGGGAAATATGTAAGCAACACCTCCAATGGGCTGTAGGGAATGGGTATTAGATAAAACTTTGGACAGACGCCTGGATACGAAACACCCTTCCATTGAGGTCTTATATACATGGTCCTCTGCCCCGGAATGAATCAACTAGAAGGGTCAGTAGCATTATAGAGAATGGGACTGGATGACCTATATAACTCTTTACCTAGACAAGTACTCCATGAGATATATTGAATTTACTTACCAAACATCCCAATGCCAACTGATAAACCAGTTTGGACTCCAAAATCGGATGGCAACTTCAGTGTTGCCTCGACATATCACTAATCAAATGGATATGGAAGGTAAAGTTCCCAAATAAAATAAATATTTCCTATGGACTTGTAATTATAGCAGGCTGCCAACGTGCCAATGCCTATACTTAATTGGAATTAATATAAACCCAGGTTGTACAATTTGTTGACAAGCGGAGACTGTTAAACATATCTTCCTTAAATGTGTTTTAGCAAAAAAAAAAAATTGGAGCAGCCTAGGATTGACAAAACACATAGACCACATTACAAATTCAGGTGAATCTGAATGGCTACTAGCCATCAAAAATATACAAAATCAAACTCTCACCAATAATATGGAATGAAAATTTGTTTTTCCCTTCTACATTGGAGTATCTGGTTAAATAGAATCAACAACTACCATAACCACAAAAAGGATAATATTCCAACAGGACTACCCAGGGAAAAAGCTTTGGAATACTACTACCTAGGCTTCAAGATTAATAAACAAATAAAGAGTAAGGCTGCTACAAAATGGGAACCTCCGGAGTCAGGTTTTAAACAAAATGTTGATCGTTCATATAACCCCATCACTAAGGCGGGAGGTGTGGGTGGAGTATTAAGGGACGAAAGGGGAAACTGGATAATAGGATTCTCGGCAAAAATTAAAAGAAAACTCTGCTTTATCAGCAGAAATCCAGGCACTTCTACTTGGGCGTAAAATGGCGAAACAACTACCCAACATTAAGCTAAATTTATATAAATACAGACTTCATGGAAGTCATCTATATTTTATAAAAAGGGCATGACTTATTCTCTAACATAATTTTGGAATGTAGGGAATTGCTCCGACAGATGAGGAGCCCAGCGATCAGCCATAGTGGAAGGAAGCAAAACCAGCCGGCCGTTATACTAGCTAAAGAAGGCTCATTACCGAAGCAGAACACCAACTTTTTGGAATGGAGAGTTCCTCCCATCTTCGCAATGAAAGCGCTTAATGTCGACAAGGAGGGGCTTACTTTTGCTAAAGCTAACACTGATAGGCATGGAATGCCAATAACTGTATTATCTAGTAGTAGAAGTACTAATGTAGTAACTGTATTAACTAGTTGTAGTAGTACTAACGTAGTAGAAATTTGATTAAATACATTTAATTTTTAATTAGTTATACTACTTAATTATCAATATATCATATTGAGTTTGTATTGTTACGTCATATTTGAAAATAATACAATTCTAAAAATAATCTAAATATATCATACTTAAACACACTTGAATTAATTGAAGATAAGATATTTCTAATCTAATATCATAAAGATCAAAAGAACATGAGACCAAAAAAATACTATTATCGGCCCATTTCTATTTTGGAAACTCTTTTTGGCATTAATCAACCATGTTCTATCAATTCAAGAAAATATTCTACTTTTCAACACATCCAAAAATCAATGTCTAACTATTACCCACTTATAGCTAGAATATTTTGCTAAAAACTGATATTATATAAATTTAACTAAGTAATATTTCATGCATAAATATGTCTTAATTTCCATTTGTAGGTTCTTGAATAGCCATAAGCCTCTTCAGAAAAATGTTGAAGTCTTCATCTCTACTCAGCATACTTATCCTAACGTTTCTTGAATCACTTCCAAATCTACTTCCACTCCTTGTATGAATCTTGTGTTCTTTAAGTAGCTTTTCACAATCCTCCTCTTCACCTCCTTTGCAAATTAGCCATGCAAATGCTGTTTCAAAAAATAATTTGAATTTCAAATTCAAAAGAAGTTACGTTATTTTTTAAATAGACTAAAAAGAAAATGTTACATTGTAATCTTTTGTAATTACCAGGGTGTGATTCATAAAAGTCTTTTGTGAAAAGGCAATATTGAAGAGGATATTTCTGGAGAACAAAAAGGTCATTGGCCATAACAACTTGTCTTAACCTCTGCCACCTGTCAATCATAAGAGACCGACTATATTCAAAGAAATTTTCCATTTTGGGATCCAAACAGCTATCAGAGATCACTTCAAGAATCTTAGCAGCTCTAAGTTGAGCTTCTTTTGATACACCAATTGTACTAATCTCCATGAACTTTGTCATCTTCCTTGCCACCTCTTTGTCCTTAACAAGTGCCCAACTACATGCAAATCAAATTATAATTAGTGAGAAATTGAAATTTGTAGAATTCTAAAAGTTCATATCGAAAGGGAAACGTAGGAACAATCACTTGTAATTAATGTTTGAAAAACATACCCAATTCTGGAACCAGCATGGCCAGTACATTTGGAAATAGTGAATAGCATAACATCATGGTTGGCAGGTGAGGTTATAGCAGTGTACTGTGGCCAATAATAAGCTAAATCATAGATCAATTTTCCTTGATCTCCATTAACTACGGGCTCTCTAATAACCCCATCAGGATTATTTGGAGATGTAATGAACTCAATATAAGGTCCATTTTTTTTAAAAGTTCTTGCATCTCCTGTCCATTTGTGTAGTCCTGACCTCACAAAATCAGTCACTTCTGGATATGCCTGCAAAAAGACAAAAGTTATTAATAATTAATCAAAAAATGTTACTTTTAAATTTGACTAATTAGGTCACATGATGTGTTTCAAGAATTATAATTCATGTTGTATTTAAGAGTGTGGCCTAGTGATCACTGAGATGGATAAAGAAAGAAAAAAGAATGTTATATTTAATGGATCTAACATGTACCAAGAACCATGTGACTAATTAATAAAGAACAAGCACTATACTGCAAGTCTTTGCATGAACCATGTTCCTATATATATATATATATATATTTCTTTCGGATACAATGTAAGTAACCAACATTGTCTCAGCGAGAAACATGGCATGTTAAAAAAAGTGAAACATTATTAAACACCTTGTTTCGTTGACTTTTAATAGGTTAATTAGAGATTGATCAACATTAGACATGTTAAAATAATATCTAAAGTCAAAAGGAATCATTAGCCTTATTGAGTCTTAAAACCTTAATATATAGCGCCTTCTAATAACTTTTAATTTTAGACCACTAATTTTATCAAAACACAGGCTAGGACATCCATCTCAATTCAAATAAAAAATATATCGTATAAATATGTACCGAATAAAAAGGTGTAGCT
>JAJONR010002116.1:0-34643 GCA_029582245.1 Solanum etuberosum
ACCCTAAAATCTATATCAATCTTTTCATCCTCTCATCCTATATCCAACTCTGCCACAATCACAATGTTTTCAACCACATAAGTCATTTTATTGTCGGATTATGTGATTTCTTGTTAGTTTTATTTAAGATTTAGTTTGCTAGTTTTGTTTGAATTTATTTTTTATTTTTATCTTTTATTTATTTTATAGATTAGATGTTTGAATTTTACGTTAGTGGGCCGATTTACTTTTTAATTTTGGGTCTTAATGATTATAATCAAATGAGTTCTACCTAATGGACATTAAAATTTTCAGATGGTCCATTTAGCTTTTATTCAATTAATGAATAAAAGAAAATGGGACCCTCTAAGGGGCAATGTAGTCTATTTTGATTAATATTCTCTTGGAAGAAGAAGAAAAAAAGAAAAAAAAATTCATTGGTCATCTTCGATGGCACATTGGGAAGACAAAGGGTCTTGTGCATGCATTGACTCTTAAATTTTCATGAAAGAGGGGGTGCTTAATCTTCTCCACCTATTTAACACCCCCTTCTTTCATTTGAAAAAAAAGAGCACAAAAGAAGAGAGCACAATTGAAGAGAGTACATGAAAGAGAGGGTGCTTCATCTTCTCCACCTACTTAACGCCCCCTTCATCTTCCTCAACTCTCTCTCAAGTTCAAGGAAGAAGAAGCTTGGGTTTCCAAATCAAAGTATGTAGGGTTTCATCAATGAGTTCCATTCACCCATTGAACCCCAAAGGTTCCACAATTCTCCAAGTTCAGTTTCATCAATTTGATTAGGTTTTCATTCAATTCCTCATGACTTCGAATTGTGTTGATTCAATTGTTTGATTTTGATCTTATTATGATGGTTTTGATTCAATTACATGTTTTCCAATTGATATCACATGAACCCATACATTGATCATGATTTTTGACTATGAACTTTCAAAGACATGAATTTATGAAGAAACTATGATATAGTATTAATTGAACTTAATTGTAAGATAATTATAAGTTATCCATTATAGAAGAGAAGTAAATTTAAGGCAGGTCACTACAAAAAAAAAATGGATATGGGGCAGCCAATACAGAGAAATTTAATGAATATTAAAATATGTAGGGACTCACGTAACAATTATTAATAATATATTAACCCTAAGTTAGTAGTACAAATAGAGGGCAATCATTTATAAAATAATTAAGCAAGAATCAAGTAATCTTCACAAAAGCCTCATATTCTACTCCTACCCCTGCCTTCCTCTAGGACCTATTTCAACTTTCTGTTTTTATCAACATTCAATGTACCTCATAGTTGATGACCATGTACTAATGAGGATTGAGGCATCTGATTGGTGTCTGAGAAAAAATGTGATTGCTTGTGCTCGTGTTTGTAGGAGTTGGAGAGAAATAATGAAAGAAATTGTCAAAGCAGCAAAAATTTATAGAAAATTGACGTTCCCATCTCCTTGAAGAAGGTTCGACTCTTGATTTTTATGCCTTTCCATTCTTGCTGTTTTGCTATGTGTTAGTTTGACTGAAGGTAGTTATCTGCATTTGGGATGAACCATATAGTTGATGTTTATATATTCTACTATTGTTTGTCGATAACTACCTTCAGTCAGACTAACACATAGCAAAACAACAAGAATCCAAAGATATAATAATCAAGAGTTGAACCTGCTTCAAGGAAATGGGAACATCAATTTTCCACAAATTTCAGGTGCTTTGACAATTTCTTTCATTATTTCTTTCCAATCCTACAAACACCAGCACAAGCAACCACATTTTTTCTCAGACGCCAATCTGAGCCAGACGCCTCAATCCTCATTAGTACATGGTCAGCAACTATGTGGTACATTGTATGTTGATAAAAACAGAAAGCTGAAATGGGTTCTAGAGGAAGGAGGTAGTAGGAGTAGAATATGAGGTTTTTATGAAGATTGCTTGATTCTTGCTTAATTATTTTACAAATGGTTCCCCTCTATTTATACTACTAATTTAGGGTTAATATATTATTAATAATTGTTATGTGAGTCCCTATATTTTAATATTCATTACATTTCTCTGTGTTGGCTGCCCCATATACATTTTTTTTGTAGTGAACTGCCTTAAATTTACTTCTCTTCTATAATGGGTAACTTATAATTATCTTACAATTAAGTTCAATTAGTACTATATCATAGTTTCTTCATAAATTCATGTCTTTGAAAGTTCATACTCAAAAATCATGATCAATGTATGGGTTCATGTGATATCAATTGGAAAGCATGTAATTGAATCAAAACTATCATAATAAGATCAAAATCAAACAATTGAATCAACACAATTAGCATCCATGAGGAATTGAATGAAAACCTAATCAAATTGATGAAACTGAACTTGGAGAATTGCAAAACCTTTGGGGCTAAATGGGTGAATTGAACTCATTGATAAAACCCTACATACTTTGAGGATGAAATCCCAAAAGAAATGATGAAAAAGAAGACTTGATTTGGAAACCCAAGCTTCTTCTTCCTTGAACTTGAGAGAGAGTTGAGGAAGATGAATGTGGATGTGAATTGAGAATTTGAGGGAATGAGAGAGTAGGGGTAGAGGGGTAGTTATAGGACTTAGAAATAGGGGTAAAACGACATAATATAGGCATTTAATGCATAGTAAAATACCCGAATACCCTTAAAAATAACTGTCAGAGGGTTCCTACTGTTTGGACCTACGATCCGTAGAACTTCCTACGGTCTGTATTGGTCAACCATAGAATCAACTTCAGAAATCCAAAATTCACGTCACTTTGCACGAGACCTTTCTACGTTCTATAGATGTCACGCCCCAAAATATGGGGCGTAACTGGCACTCGATACCCTATTCGATCGAGTTATCCACTAAAACATACTAGCTAACCAAACTGTGAGACAAAAACATTGGGCAACACAACCTCTGAAAAGTGAAGCCTGGAACCTGAAGGTCATGACCAAAATGAGAATAGACCATACAAAAAATGGTAGATAAGCCAAAAAAATAAAGATGTACTAGCTAGCCGACGAAGCCAGAACTGAAGACATACCAACTTACACACACATATATACATGCCAAGTCTATGGGCTGGAGATTGAAACTTAGAAAAGAAAACCCAGAATATTGTGTCCACAATAGCCTCTATGAGTGACATAAGCACTATCGTGACAAGTCCCCGACTATACCCAAACTGTACAACAAAAGTAAACATCTTGTGATAGCCCCAGGATAAGATGGAGCTTACTAACTCACAGTTGAACCCGAATCCTAGCGGGTGGGTCGATTAGAATCTCTGCCTGAACCTGCTCGCACGAAACAAAAAACAGCGTCCCCAGGCAATAGGACGTCAGTACGAATAAAAATGTACTAGTATGTAAAGTGGAAAGTAGAATCATAAACAGTTACTGTAAAAGGGTAATAGAGATACCACCTGAAACTGAAACTCAAATAATCTCCATGGATGACATTTGGCCTCCTACTATTTAAATATGCATGGTAGGCTCGTATAATCGTATGTCATGAATACATATATATAGATGCAAATGCATGACATACCCAACCAAATGCTAGCAATTGTGGTGCTTCCCAGTAGCTAACCGACATCATATTCGCCAACCTGTGGCCATCAATGTCTCATACGTATAAATATAGGCAATAGACCCCATACCTCCCGATTATAGCTCGAGAGTAGAATGCATAGCATGTCATGTCATGGATTTATAACACATATATGTTACCGTTGTCATGTTGCCAATCTTGGCTTGTTTGTAGTCTTGTTCTCATAACCCCATAATCACTTTCGTATGACATGTAACCATCTCATGGAACCTCATATGTTCTTCCAAATAAACTTGAAAACTTAACAGGAATTTTAGAAAGATAACCTAACCTTGCAGATATTCATAACAATTTTAAGGTGATTTACTTAGTTCCTATACTTGGTTCCTAGATAATTTATAAAAGAAGTATTTCAAAAATCAAGTGTTCTAATAGTTTAAACATTTAAGTTATATTTGAGAATTTTGAAGATCGTGAGTTACTTTAAAGATTTTTGATAATAACTTAAGTGGGGAAAGAGGGTTGGTTACAAATAATAAGGGTCTCCCGTAATATTTTAAGTCACAACACCCAAAGAAGAATACGAATTCATACATGCAGACATACAATCAAGGAAACCAATAAAATGACATGTAGATGTCAAATACTCTATTTATCCAAACGAGTGGAATATCAAAATAATAGAATCATTAAAATAATTTAGCTGAGATCCCAATGCCTTTCACTGAGGTCTTTCTAGCAAGAGAATAGCAAAATATCACATTCTGCGTTTTAGGAATTTCCCCAGAGTGGTTCTAAAATGAAGGACGGAGCTTAGCCTTAACATACCTTTCCAATGAACGTTCGAATACCCATAGTTTCTTCACGAAAGTTATTCCTTACGTCCTAAGCTTCGCAAACACTATATATTACACAGCTGGTCCGCACCTATAAACAATTCATAATAGAGTTTAAATCGGTAGATTTGTCATATGGCCCCAACTTGACGAAACGTCTGTAGAACTTCATAAAAATAATCATAAAAGAGTCCCGAGATGATTACCTGAGCAAACCAAGTGTAAACCTTCAAGAAACACCAATAACTACCAATTCATATCTTCAAAAACTAGCTCCAAACGCAGCTAATAGAAGGGGAAAATGATTGCCACGTGTAAAGATCACGTTTCTAGGCACGGGGTCAACCTTTAATGGTAGAAATAGTCAAAAACTAACCTTCATCATGCGAGAACTCCATTAGAACCCTTTATTCAGCTTTCTTTCTGGTTAGGGAGTGAAAAGAAATGTTTTGATGGCTTAAAACGTCGAGTAAACCGACATACTATATTTTTTACCCAACCCGGATCGCGACCCGAATTCTGCCCCGGCAGTCTGCAGTAAAACCCTCATAACTTTTTACTCCAATGTCAGTTGGATACGGGGTTTTGTGCATTGCAAACTAGACTGGTAGGCCTTCGATTTGACAGCTTATGGGCCTTCTAACTCTTTAAATATTGGAAGAAAACATCCAAGACATTTGTTCCCAAGTTAAGAAAATATTATTAGAGAAACTTTGATAACTTTTGCTGACCTTAGTTTCTCTAATTTTCTTGACTTCAAAACTTAACATACGACCCTTGTGCTATTATTATACCTCGTAACACACTATTCTTAGCATGTTAGATACTCATAGGCTTATCCCCAAGGTATGAGATAATTTAAACCTTTCAAATGGGCGAAGTTCTACCAGAGCCATTTCTTTAATCCTTAACTTTGTTTGAGGGGTTCCTTTGACCTAAAAATTTAGTTTAGTTCCTTGATATTGCCACCCATTTGCAATCTTAATCTCTAATGTACGATACAAAGTCATATACACCTCATATAACCATGTCATATACACCTCATATAACCATGTCATATACACCTCATATAACCATGTCGTAGGTTGGACTCGTAGAACCTGCTCTAGAGCCAAAAATCTATAGTTTCATTTTCCTTTTGACTTCCAACTTCCAGGGTGTTACAGTCATATTGTGGTATGTATGATAAACATTATAGAAGAGATTTATTATATGCGCAAGTAATATTTATTTCATTATTATTATATTATATATTACGAAAAATGGGAACAAAAAAAAGTTAAAAGTTAAAATACCAAAATAACCCTATAAAGTTAAAACTTTGTTTGAGGGGTTCCTTTGACCTAAAAATTTAGTTTAGTTCCTTGATATTGCCACCCATTTGCAATCTTAATCTCTAATGTACGATACAAAGTCATATACACCTCATATAACCATGTCATATACACCTCATATAACCATGTCATATACACCTCATATAACCATGTCGTAGGTTGGACTCGTAGAACCTGCTCTAGAGCCAAAAATCTATAGTTTCCTTTTCCTTTTGACTTCCAACTTCCAGGGTGTTACAGTCATATTGTGGTATGTATGATAAACATTATAGAAGAGATTTATTATATGCGCAAGTAATATTTATTTCATTATTATTATATTATATATTACGAAAAATGGGAACAAAAAAAAGTTAAAAGTTAAAATACCAAAATAACCCTATAAAGTTGAGTTACTGCAATAATACCATTAAAACAAGAAATAAATTATTTTTTAATAAAATCTAAAATCTAAATTATTCATTTATAACAATGCACAAAACTGTTTCATGATAAATATTGGTAATAATAACTATAATAAATTAATAATTTTGGTGTCACTTTCTTACTCTATTCTTTAGGCATAATTTCTCATTGACTTATTGATTTTAGATTGGTTGTTTTTTTTTGCAGGTTTAAACACTTATATTATTTGTACTATTTTTTTGTTCTTTATTTATTTATTTAGTTATTATTTTTCTCCTTTATTTGTATTAAATATTCATTTTCATAACTCATAACTAATTATTTATTTAATTACTATTCTTAATATTTATAACTCTCATGTTTTTCATATTCATAACCTCTAACTATTTTATTTAAAACTTTAAGATATCTTTTGATATTCCTCCATTTTTATCTATATAATTCATCTTTTTTGTTTCATAAGACCCTTATCCAAGTTCATCCTTTACATTAAATAGTTATAGTAGTGAAGCGCTTATCACTATTGTATGTATTATTTGATTCATGTTTTAGTTTGAATTCATGAAGAAGACTCAGTGATCTTGATTGGTTGTTGGAGCAATATCAACAACAACTCAAAAAGTTATGTACTGATTCTATATATTTCTTTTTTTTCATCTATATTGTTATTATTAAATTCTTTAAAATGATATATACGTTGTTTTTTTCTTCTCCGTTTACTTTTTATGTTTCTCTATATTAAACTTATTTAATTCAATTTTCTTTAAAAAAAATATTGTTGTAAGTTTTTTATTTGGACTTTAATTAGTCATTTGTGAATTCATCGGAAGTTTGCTAACCAATACTAACCAAAGTTCAAACCACATGTTTTCATAGAATTTAATCTTCTAACAGATCTATAAAATTTACATGGGAGACACGTGCAACGCACGTATCCAGATTCTAGTATATCATAGTCATGTGGTCATTGAGCCATTTGGGAGAATGTAAGTTATTATTTTATTTGTGGCCCAATTAATGTAAAGCCCAGAAATAATGTCTAATAAAGAATAGATCTCATTCGTACACCGATTATTTGATTGGCGCAACAAATAAAGTCTTAATTACCCTCTAAAAATTGGTTCTTCATCCTTCTATTAGGGTTACAACATATTTTACACATTTTTCATCATTGACGAATGTGGTAACGTAAGTTAGGGCAAGGCAGGACGGTAAAAAGACCAATTTTGTTATATAATACCAATCTCTGTAATATTAATGTATTTAAGATCCTGATGTGTATTAAGTTTTTCTTACACATTAGCCTTAAAATTTGAAATAAAACATGAACTTTCTGAAATTGTCATATTTTTATGCTACTCAAAATCACTTTGACATAAATGTGTATGCTAGGTTCACAATTTCGGCCAACTGTTCGCTTAATTTCACACAAGGAGGATTTCAACCATCAACAAATCCTTAAACCATATATGGTGTTTAAATCAAGAAAGGTAATTAAACACTTAACTGAGGGACGTTACCTTAATTAATGTGGATGGTATCTCATCTTCTGATGAAGAAAATACATATTCATTAAAGATCCTATTTGAATTGACTAACTTAAAAAAAAGTCATTTTTTAATCGGGCGAAGCCCATTTATTCATAAAAACAAAGAGAATATTTACAAATAACAGAGCCCAAAAGTGACCCGGTCCAGAAACAGAAGCATAAGCAAAGGGTACAAAATATTCGATGGAATAATAAAATCATAAAATATATTAGAAAAGTGAAAACACGAACAGTCGGAAGTTTCCAGCTCCTTCCTTATGCGCTCCTCTAAAATCCTAATTATCATACACTTCTATTGTTGTGATTCAAGCTACAATCAAGGTGAGTTATTTAATTCTAGGTACAATCAAAGTGAGTTCTTTAATTCTTACCCTCCAATGGTAAAGGAGTTTTAATGCTTATACTTTTATGGTTTTCAGGTGATGACACAGTGATGAAATGATCTCGTCTTCACTCCATTGAACCAATCGAAACTCTAAGCTTAGTTCTTCAGCTCATCACTATACCTTGTTTGTCTCTTAAACCAATCATCATGGGAGTTGTGAATCCCTCAGTTAGATCTACTACCAGAAAGTGCAGATCTTGGTGTAAACGTAACTCGTCATGTAAAACAAGTTCTACTATTGCGCCGAAGTTTAACTCTAACCTTCAAAATGTGCAAATCCACTATCCACAAATGCTATGAACAAAATTAAGGCTCTTTGTTTCAGCTCTATCTTATTGTAGTTTTATCACCCTACAAAGTATCAGTGGGTTGAACCCCATACAAGATTAATACCATTATTTAAGCTTTTGTTTGGATGATTCTACCACAATGAATTCGGAGAAAATTTTTGTTACATCCTTTTGTAGGTTTCTGCAGATCCGCCTTGTTGATGGTGATTTTTAACTGAAACTAAAGTTTTGATTTGGTACTAATGGACACCCCAAGTTCTCACCAGGTGTAAGTATACAAGTCTATTGAATATGCTTCAAACTTTATCTTATCATAATAGAAAATTTTACCTTGGCAGATTGAACTTACACGTAATCAGTAATGGATCATGGACTATGATACACATACCACCATTTTCTTTGTTAATCATGTAGATGCCTCCTAATATATGGTGTACCATATTTGGCTAGATTGAGTATCCTCTATTCTGCACTATGAAATTTTTGAAAGTGGTTGATCTAAAAATCACCTGCAAAAGATAAAACTAAATTAGCAAAAAATATACAAGAGTACTTCATTTTCTAAAGGAATGTTTACTCATGAGAAATATCTCATCTAAATCTCCTGATAATACTAATCTCCAATGCCACACTCCATGAAATTTTCCACTCTCCCTCTAAAATATGCACCTTAGCTAAAGAGTCACTCTCAGTAATGATATTAGCAATTTCATGCTCAATACAGTAATTAAGACTCTCCCTTATAGCTCTAGCTTTAGTACTGTATTAGTTGTATCATGAATTTTGAAATCTTTAGCTATTACCGGATTACCACTACGATCTTTGATACAAAAGACTGCTGAACTAGGACCATGATTTCCTTTAAATGCTCCATCAGTGCTACACTTCCGTAAATTAGGAGGAGAAGGGTTCCATCTAACAATTTTAAAAGAGAATTTAGGTTTGTACTATTCCAATTTTGAAAGAATAAGAGGCCAAGAGTTGTTGATACATTTTCCTTTAAATCTAACAAGAGTGAATTTTAAAATTGTATCATTAATACCCCATAGCACTCTAAATTCTGAAAAGGAACCTCCGTGAATAATAATAGTATTCATTCTCTTCCACAAAAACTATAAAATAATGTAAGGATATCTTGGAAAACTACCTTTACTCTATAGTTGGCTTCTACTGCCAACCACAACTTTATAGACTGCTTCTTGTTGAGATTAGGGCCCACAATTCCAATAGCACTAATAAAGTGGCTTCAAATTCTTGTAACATATTATCATATAAGAAAAAGATGTTCCATAGTATCTTCTTTCAAAATTATACTACATCTACAATTCAAAGAATAATCAGAGTTCCATCTATGCACTAGAGAAGCCATAGGGATCCTTTTGAACCAAATTCTCCGAGCAAGAAAGGGGATTTTGAAAGAAATCCCTTTTATCCACAATCTCACCATGTCTTCGATCTTCTCTCTTCTGTACCTCAATAGCTCCCAAACTGATTTAACAGTGAACTTACCATTGTTAGTTTCAGTCCACCAAGCTTCATCACCTTGATTACAAAGATATGCAGGATGCAAGTTAGATTGGACATGTACAACAAACTCAGGAACAAGCACTCCCATTGTTGGATAGTTCCATGTCCCTTCCTCCTTTAGAAACTCACCGAAGTCTTTGATGTGATGACAAGTTTGCACCTCAAATGCATGTAAATGCAAAGGTCCCAGATTATACGAGTTATGATATCATATAGTAGAACTGTCTCCTCTAGGTTTCCACCATATGTGATGTTATAGTAACCCCCCTCCCCCATTCACCAACATGTGTTTCCAAATATTGTTACCTCCTTTCCATTGAACAAGGGCAGGTATTTGCTTCCTACAATACTTTATCCATATAAAGTTAGACTATAATGTACCTTGAATTCTGGAATAGCTTATAAGTATTTTTGTAGTGTTAGCTAAAATAAGGAAATATTTTTAAGCACTTATTCATAACTTGTTATTTTTTTGGCTTATAAGAAAATAGATATAATCCTACACAAATAGGCTCTTAGTCTTATCTCATGCACTATACAAGCACAAAATCTACCAAGAGAATAAACCTTATTTGCTTGTTAGTTAAACTAAAGTACTTAAAGTTGTGAATTCATAATGACTTTTGTTTGTATAAGTATTTAAAATATTTTGAGATATCTCAAAATTAGAAATAGTTATCTAGTATTCAACTTGTCAATAAGAAGATATTCAACACATAATTTCAGAAGTATAATGTATTCAATATTAAAAACTTTAAGATTGAATTCATTTAATTTAAATTAAGAATATACCTCAAGAAATAGTACTAGATTAATTGTGGTTGTAAACACCTAAAATAAAAGTTCCAAGTTCCGTATAAGATAAAGTAGAAAATATAAGTTAAAAAAATAAATTTAGAGAAACAAGAAAAGAACAAGATGGTCTGAGCATAATCTATGAAGGCTTAGAGAAATAACAAATTGAAGGAAACATTATGAGTCCTCGTAACACAACATAACAAGTAGTATCAGTTTATTTTGGGCTTACTTAGGGGATGTACTTTGTCAAGCCTTTGTGAATGTATGAGTTTAACTTTCTAATTATACAGTTATACCACCGTCTCTTGACGACTCAGTGTACACACTTGAAACCTTAAGTTAATTGTTCCATGAATTTAATTATTCATATTGTTCTTCTTTAACCTGTAGAAACTTTGCAAGAGGAATGATATATGGATTCAACAGAACCAAACTCCTCATAATGGAGATATAAAGAGTTTTGCGGTAAAAAGAGCTGAAATGGTTGTTTAATATGATGTGCTTAGATAAGTATGTTCTTAATTCATTATACTAATGTTTTACCATTTGAAAATTTCATAAGGCAAAGGGAAAAAATGTTGATCGAGGCAAAATCTGGACTGAGACTCATAACAGAAAAGATGGGTGTTATGTAACTGAGGCGGTTAGGGAGATAGGGGTAAGTATTCTTTCTATACATGGTTACTCGAGTAAACTGAAGAAATGATTTTTTCTTGGGTATTAGTAATTCGGTATGTTTGTGGATATTCTCACCAAGAGAAGCCTTGTTGGTATTCCGCAAACTAATAGTAGATCGATTATCTTTGCAGTTTGATACCTTTGTCAAATGAAAGAATAAGGGGGTGTTAAATAGGTGGAGAAGATGAAGCACCCGCCTTTTCTTGAAAATTTAAGAGTCAATGTGTGCATAAGACCCTTTGTCATGCCAATGTACCACCCAAGATGACCACTGCGAATTTTTTTCTTCTTTCGAGAGAAGATTAATTGAAAAAGACTGAATTGCCCTTTAGTGAGTCCCATTTTATTTTATTCACTAATTGAATAAAAGCTAAAAGGAACATCTAAAAATTAAAAAATAGGCGTATTATGTAGAACCCATTTAAATCTAATAAATAAGATCCAAGATTAAAAAGTAAATCAGCTCACGAACACAAAATTCAAACATATAATATATTTTGAAGATCAAACACTATAAAATAAATAAAATATTTTAAAAAAAATCAAACAAACTGATTGAAAAAATTGTGATAGTGGCGGATTTTGATAGGGGATGAAAGGATGAGAAGATTGATATAGATTTTTGGGTAAATGGAGGTCGCCAAAAAAAATTACCCGTAAAACTATTCGACGAAGTTTTGACATGAAACTTATATCAAAAGATAGTCATTGAAGAACTCTACACATTTATGTTAGGGGTATAGAATGGAGATAACAGAAACTCAATAAATCTAAAAGGAAAGTGATGGTTAGTATTCAATTTTTCTTAAATCTACGAAGTTTGGATAGGAATAAGAATACATGGTTTATGGATTTGTGTAGAGGAGGGAAGGAAGAATTGGTGAACATTTAAAGTATTTTTTCTGCGACTGTGTCTGTGGCCAACGGCGGCGACCGACGGTGGTGGAGGCGGCCAGCGGCAGTAGTGGTTGGAAATAAAGGGGAGAGAGGAAAAAATAAAAAAATAATAGGACCAAAATCTGATTTTTGAGGTCTTTTGTATTATGATAGGGTAAAATGAGAGTCACTGGATCAAAAAAAATCTGAATGGTAGAGATTAAAATTTGAGTCATAGTTATTGGACTAGATTTAAAATTGATTGGTCTATTAGAATTGGATTCAAATTAGCCCAATTCATTCAAAATTGAGCCCTTTGGGCTAATTCATTTTTTTTACATACAAAGACAATAAAAAAATAACATTAACAAACAAAAAAATACAAATAAAAATACAATTAAATACGTCAAAAATTAGGTGTTCACAAAAGTTAGGCCTGTAAATTTTAATTTGATGGAGTAGTCAATACAAAAGGCACACGGATTGGGGCAATTCTCATATCGCCCATAGGGCAGCAATACCGTGCAACAACTCGACTTTGTTTCTTCTATACAAATAACACAACAGAGTACGAAGCATGAATAACGGGTCTAAATATGAAAATAGATTGGGAAGTACAAGAATTGATTGTGTTGGGAGATTCTGATTTGCTTATTCGGCAAGCTCAAGGTGAATGGAAAACTAGATACGTCAAGCTTCTTCCATAAAAACAATATCTGGAAGACCTCAACAAAAGGTTTAAGTTCATCGACTTTAGGTATATCCCCAGGTTTCATAATGAATTGACTGATGCCTTGGCTACATTGGCCTCAATGCTTCCATATCCTGGCAACACTTGCATCACTCTTTGGAAATTCAAATTCGTGACCAACACTACTATTCTAAAAAATTGAAGTAGAACCAGATGGTGAGCAATGGTACCTAGACATCAAGCACTTTCCTGTTGACAAAAAAATATCCAAAACATGCGAATGGAAGCTAGAAAACTATTAGGCGCTTGGCTGGTGGTTTCTTTTTTAGCAGGAAATTTAATATAAACGAACCCCAAATTTAAATTTTCATAGATGTGTGCATACTATAGAAGACGAGAAAATCATGAATGAAGTACATGCTAAGATATGTGGATCACACATGTATGGATATGTCCTTGATATAAAAGTTACTTCGAGTAGGGTATTACTAGCTTACGATGGAATGGAATTGCTTTTTCTTTGTGAACAAAGATCATCGGTGTCAAAGTATTTAATTCATTCACCTCCTTGAGAGTTACACTCTATGCCCTCTCCTTGTCCCTTCGCCGCATGGGGAGTGGATGTCATCGGACAAATTGAGACAAAATCTTCAAAAGGACGTCAATTCATTATGGACGCAATTGATTAATTCACCAAATGTGTGGAGGCAGTCACTTTTAAAGTAGTCAATAAGAAGGAGGTCGTTAATTTTTTCCATTCTAACATCATTTGCCATTTTGGTATCCCAAGAACTATCATCACATACAACACTACAAATCTGAATACCAATTCAAAATTGTGCATCACAATTTTACTCCATACCGACCAAAAGCCAATGGAGTTGTGGAAGATGACAACAAAAACATCAAAAAGATCCTCATAAAGATAATTCAAGGCACCAGAAAATGACATGAAAAGTTAACTTTCACACTTTTGGGATATCGTACGACAACACAAACTTTGATTAGTGCATCCCCTTACTTGCTGGTGTATGAAACCAAGGCGGAAACACCAACAAAAGTTTAAATTCAATCTCTCCGAATTATTGTGGTAGTCAAAATTTAGGATACTGAATGGGTAAAAGATCGATTAGATTAGCTGACATTAATAGATGAAAAAAGATTGGTGGACGTTTGTTTTGTCTAGCTTTATCAGCAAAGTATGCCTCGTGTATACAACAAAAAGGTGCACATAATACATTTTGAAGTAGTACAACTTGTCTTAAAATGCATTCTTCCGTACAATAAAGAAGACAAGGGAAAGTTTGCTCCAAATTGTCAAGGTCCATATCTTATCAAGGAAGTGTTGTCCAAAGGAACATTGCACCTTACTGGGAAAATCACAGGCATAATTATTAATACAAACACAGTCAAAAGATACTACATCTAATACGTTTTAAGATAAAGTGACAAACGACGGTTGGAATTTTATGGTTGGGAAGATGAAGGCCCCTCATTCCAAAGAAATAAATAAAAATCAATCAATCAAAAAAATATCTTCTCTTTTAAAGTTTGAACTACATTCGTCCTGATTCTGAAAGGACACATAGACAACCCTTTTGGGTTCGGTCATACCATCGAAAAAATTAATATTCTATTATTCATAAGAGCTGGGGTATTTTTTTTACTTAATTACAATAGTTCCAAAATTGTAGTTCAGTTTATGGTTCTGTTCGGCAACTGACTTTCTGATTAACTCTTTAAGAATACCAGATTCAATATGTTTTGTGTAGATAATTGATCATCAAAAGAAAAAAGAGACTTATAAGTGAAAACCCTTGCTGGGACCATAAGACAAAAAGAGAGAAAAAACGAAGAGAGTCTTATCGGTGAAAACCTTCATAGGCACCACGAGGCGACACGAGAGAGGATCTTATCGGTGAAAATCTCATGAGCATCTTAAGATAATGAGAGAGAACAACATGAAAATGGTTAATTGGAGGGAACTTGGAAAGAGCACCGCTTGTCAACCCCTCTACATGAAGTGGTGCTAGGATACATAAATCAATTTCAAATTCATAATGGTTCAAACTTTGAGAACTAGACAATTCAAACAGATCAAGAGTCAAATACAAAGTGCATGTCATGGTTCATTCAAAGTCGACATATGCCTCTAGATAAGTTCTCTTTGTCTTTTTCCTCAGAAGGAATACCCTTTGTTAAGTATAAGTCTTTCTTAATTCAATCTTTTAATATACTAAAATCTAACATTTTTTAGTCCCTTTCGACATAATCTTGTTTCAAAGAAAAGCAAAATGGTTGCAAAGCTCACGAAGGTTTCCTCAAAAGGGAAAGTTGAGTACCTGAGTCGATATGGCATTGGTCAAGGACTAAAGACACCTGGGATCTTTTCCCAAAAAAAATTTGTGTGAAGGAATACTAGAAAACCTCTTAAGTCATGAGAAAATTTTCAAAAGGGAAATTCGTTCTCTAGAAAATCAATTGCACCATGGCATTTAGTAGTACCAAGAACATTAAGGTCTCTGATTAACAAAGAAGAAGCCTTAGAAAAGTGATTTAGCCAAGGATTTGAGATAGAATTTAAAAAATTGGTTGAAAGTATGGTCAAGTTATCAGAAAATCAAGGCCGCAAACCAACTATCACTTTTAAACTAACAATTTTCTCTTTCTTTTGCTCAACAACGGGATAAAAGAAAATGCAGTATTACAAGTCAGAAAGATGAAACATCACAAAAGAAGTTCTCAAAAGTCTTGACATTTTTTGGTGTTTCATCACATGCTATTTGTATTTTTTGCGTCTCATTTAGAAAACTTCAAGTAATACGTCCGGTCTCATTCCCTCATTAGGAAAACATCTCCTAGTTGGAAAAATTATGTGCAATACACACCAGTCTTTCATTCATGTGCAATACACACCAGTCCTTTATTCCTTAATACACACCATATGCTTATCTTTGGAAATACAGATCAGTCTTTCATTTATGTTTAATACACACCATATGCATACTTTAGGTAATAGGCCCTAATCTTATGTCTATCGACAAGGATAATACTTCCCATTTGAAACTCTCAGGGCAATATGCCTCATTCTCCCTTTTCTTCCTATGGTTATATGTCCTAGTTTGAGATTCTCATATCTTTTCTTTTCCTAGAAAAAGCACAACCAGTTCAGAGTTTTCATTTTGTAACATTAAGTTTTTAGTTTCTATCTCCAACTCAAGTCAAACACATGCACTTGAGAATAATCCTCAATATGCAAAGAGAGCATCAAGATCAATCTTAAGAATGACGCGCAAAGCAAGTCAAGGATCAATACACGACCCTAAGAAGACACATCAAGTAGGGATCTTGTAACTCCTTGAATGTAGTGTAGCATAGTTCTCTAGGTATTTTTTTGTATATTTTAATTATAGACAGTAGATGGTGACAAACAACAACAAGCAACCTTTTGACCACTATGTTTGATAGTTTCGGCTATCGAATCTTCACGAACTACACTGACCTAGTTTCCTTCTAGCCAAGGATATGTAGGCAACCTCGAAAGCAAGGTTTTGTCATATTTTTCAAATTTTCTTTCAATGGAATTTGAAATAATAAAAGATAGCCATTTCGTTCATTTTCTTTGGTTGAAAAGCTCTTCATTATTCCAAGCAGAGAGGGACATGTTGTCAACAACTATTTTTTGCCGTATTTAATTTACCCCTAGAATATATATAGTAAGGTCATTTATCGTGTTTAATTATTTTTTTAATTTTTTTACTGTCTTTATATGTTAAAAATTAAATTAGCCCAAAGGACTCATCAATATTTATTGAATTGGGCTAATTTGAATCCAATTCTGACAGCCCGATCAATTTCAAACCCGGTCCAATAACTATGGCTCAGTTTTAATCTCTACCATTCATAATTTATTGATCCAATGGATCTCATTTGACCCTATCACAAATACAAAGACTTCAAAAATAAGATTTTTGGCCCTAATATTTTTAAAATTTTTCCTCTCCCCCTTGTATTCCCAATCACCACCGCCATCGCCAACCGCCACCACCATTGCTGCCCACCTCCGTCGTCGCCAGAAAATTACTCTTAAATTTCACCACTTCTTCCTTCCACCCTCCTCTACATAAATCCACAAACCATTTACTCTTTGTTCTAGCATAACTTCATAGATCTAAGAAAATCGAACACAAATCATTACTTACTTTTTTGATTTATGGAGTTTCGGTCATCTCCATCCAATAACCCTTACATAAATGTGTAGAGCTCTCCATGAGCTCTCTCTAGATATAAGTTTCATGTCAATACTTTGTCAAAAAAAAATTGGTGAGTTTTTCAGCGACCTCCATTCACCCTAAAATCTATAACAATCTTTTCATCCTCTCACCCTCTATCCAACTCTGCCACAATCACAACGTTTTCAACCACATAAGTCATTTTATTGTCGGATTATGTGATTTCTTGTTAGTTTTTTTAAGATGTAGTTTTCTAGTTTTGTTTGAATTTATTTTTTATTTTTATCTTTTATTTATTTTATAGATTAGATGTTTGAATTTTACGTTAGTGGGCGGGTTTACTTTTTAATTTTGGGTCTTAATGATTAGAATCAAATGAGTTCTACCTAATGGACATTAAAATTTTCAGATGGTCCATTTAGCTTTTATTCAATTAATGAATAAAAGAAAATGGGACCCTCTAAGGGAAAATGTAGTCTATTTCGTTTAATATTCTCTTGGAAGAAGAAGAAAACATAAAAAAATAAAAAATTACATTGGTCATCTTCAGTGGCACATTGGGAAGAAAAAGGGTCTTGTGCATGCATTGACTCTTAAATTTTCATGAAAGAGGGGGTGGTTCATCTTCTCCACCTATTTAACACCCCCTTCTTTCATTTGAAAAAAAGAGCACAAAAGAAGAGAGTACATGAAAGAGGGGGTGCTTCATCTTCCTCAACTCTCTCTCAAGTTCAAGGAAGAAGAAGCTTGGGTTTCCAAATCAAGTCTTCTTTTTCATCATTTCTTTTGGGCTTTGATCCTCAAAGTATGTAGGGTTTCATCAATGAGTTCCATTCACCCATTGAGCCCCAAAGGTTTCACAATTCTACAAGTCCAGTTTCATCAATTTGATTAGGTTTTCATTCAATTCCTCATGACTTCTAATTGTGTTGATTCAATTGTTTGATTTTGATCTTACTATGATGGTTTTGATTCAATTACATGCTTTCCAATTGATATCACATGAACTCATACATTGATCATGATTTTTGACTATGAACTTACAAAGACATGAATTGATGAAGAAACTATGATATAGTATTAATTGAACTTAATTGTAAGATAATTATAAGTTACCCATATAGAAGAGAAGTAAATTTAAGGCAGGTCACTACAAAAAAATGGACATGGGGCAGCCAATACAGAGAAATGTAATGAATATTAAAATATGTAGGGACTCACATAACAATTATTAATAATATATTAACCCTAAGTTAGTAGTACAAATAGAGTTCAACCATTTATAAATTAATTAAGCAAGAATCAAGCAATCTTCACAAAAGCCTCATATTCTACTCCTACCCCTGCCTTCCTCTAGGACCCATTTCAGCTTTCTGTTTTTATCAACATTCAATGTACCTCATAGTTGATGACCATGTACTAATGAGGATTGATGCATCTGATTGGCGTCTGAGAAAAAATGTGGTTGCTTGTGCTCGTGTTTGTAGGAGTTGGAGAGAAATAATGAAAGAAATTATTAAAGCACCTAAAATTTATGGAAAATTGACGTTCCCATCTCCTTGAAGAAGGTTCGACTCTTGATTTTTATGCCTTTGCATTATTTTTGTTTTTCTATGTGTTAGTTTGACTGAAGGTAGTTATCTACATTTGGGATGAACCATATAGTTGATGTTTATATATTCTACTATTGTTTGTCGATAACTACCTTCAGTCAAACTAACACATAGCAAAACAACAAGAATGCAAAAACATAATAATCAAGACTTGAACCTGCTTCAAGGAAATGGGAACATCAATTTTCCACAAATTTCAGGTGCTTTGACAATTTCTTTCATTATTTCTCTCCAACTCCTACAAACACCAGCACAAGCAACCACATTTTTTGTCAGACGCCAATATGAGTCAGATGCCTCAATCCTCATTAGTACATGGTCAGCAACTATGAGGTACATTGAATGTTAATAAAAACAGAAAGCTGAAATGGGTCCTAGAGGAAGGCGGTAGTAGGAGTAGAATATGAGGTTTTTGTGAAGATTGCTTGATTCTTGCTTAATTATTTTACAAATGGTTATTGCCCTCTATTTATACTACTAATTTAGGGTTAATATATTATTAATAATTGTTATGTGAGTCCCTACATATTTTAATATTCATTGCATTTCTCTGTGTTGGCTGCCTCATATCCATTTTTTTTTGTAGTGAACTGCCTTAAATTTACTTCTCTTCTATAATGGGTAACTTATAATTATCTTACAATTAAGTTCAATTAATACTATATCATAGTTTCTTCATAAATTCATGTCTTTGAAAGTTCATAGTCAAAAATCATGATCATTGTATGGGTTCGTGTGATATCAATTGGAAAGCATGTAATTGAATCAAAACCATCATAATAAGATCAAAATCAAACAATTGAATCAAATCAATTAGAACCCATGAGGAATTGAATGAAAACCTAATTAAATTGATAAAACTAAACTTGGAGAATTGTGAAACCTTTGAGGCTCAATGGGTGAAGGGAACTCATAGATGAAACCCTACATACTTTGAGGATCAAAGCCCAAAATAAATGATGAAAAAGAAGACTTGATTTGGAAACCCAAGCTTCTTCTTCCTTGAACTTGAGAGAGAGTTGAGGAAGATGAATGTGGATGTGAATTGAGAATTTGAGTGAATGAGAGAGTTGGAGTAGTTTAAGGGGTAGAACGGTAGTTATATGACTTAGAAATAGGGATAAAATGACATAATATAGGCATTTAATGCATAGTAAAAGACCAAAATACCCTTAAAAATAACTATCAGAGGTTTCTATTGTTTGGACCTACGATCCGTAGAACTTCCTACGGTCTGTATTGATCAACCATAGAATCAACTTCAGAAATCCAAAATTCACGTTACTTTCCACGAGACCTTTCTACGGTCTATAGATGTCACACCCCAAAATAGGGGGTGTAACTGGCACTCGATACCCGATTCGATCAAGTTACCCACTAAAACATATTAGCTAACCAAACTATGAGACAAAAAGATTGGGCAGCACAACCTCTGAAAAGTGAAGCCTGGAGCCTAAATGAGAATAAACCATACAAACAATGGTAGACAAGCCAAAAAAATAAAGATGTACTAGCTAGCCGACAAGGCCACAACCGAAGACATACCTACTTAAACACACATATATGTACATGCCAAGTCTATGGGCTGGAGATTGAAACTTAGAAAAGAAACCCCAGAATATTGTGTCCACAATAGCTTCTATGAGTGACATAAGCACTATCGGGACAAGGCCCCGATTATACCCAAACTGTACAACAAAAGTAAACATCCTCTGATAGCCCCAGGATAAGACGGAGCTTACCAACTAACAGTTGAACTAGAATCCTAGCGGGTGGGTCAATCAGAATCCCTGCCTGAACCTACTCGCACGAAACAAAAAGCAGCGTCCCCGGGTAATGGGACATCATTACGAATAAAAATGTACTGGTATCTAAAGTGGAAAGTAGAATCATAAACAGTTACTGTAAAAGAGTAATAGAGATACCACCTGAAACTGAAACTCAAATAATCTCCATGGATGACATTTGGCCTCCTACTATTTAAATATGCATGGTATGCTCGTATAATCGTATGTCGTGAATACATATATATAGATGCAAATGCATGACATACCCAAACAAATGCTAGCAATGGTGGTGCTTTCCAGTAGCTAACCGACATCATATTCGCCAACCTGTGGCCATCAGTGTCTCATATGTATAAATATAGGCAATAGACCCCATACCTCCGATTATAGCTCGGCAGTAGAATGCATAGCATGTCATGTCATGGATTTATAACACATATATGTTAGTGTTGTCATGTTGCCAATCTTGGCTTGTTTGTAGTCTTGTTCTCATAACCCCATAATCACTTTCGTATGACATGTAACCATCTCATGGAACCTAATATGTTCTTCCAAATAAGCTTGAAAACTTAACTCGAATTTTAGAAAGATAATCTAACCTTGCAGACATTCATAACAAATTTAAGGTGATTTACTTAGTTCCTATACTTGGTTCCTAGATAATTTATAAAAGAAGTATTTCAAAAATCAAGTGTTCTAATAGTTTAAACATTTAAGTTATATTTGAGAGTTTTGAAGATCGTGAGTTACTTTAAAGACTTTTGATAATAACTTTTGTGGGGAAAGAGGGTTGGTTACAAATATTAAGGGTCTCCCGTAATATTTTAAGTCACATCACCCAAAGAAGAATAAGAATTCATACATGCAGACATACAATCAAGGAAACATAAAATGACATGTAGATGTCAAATACTCTATTTATCCGAACGAGTGGAATATCAAAATAATAGAATTATGAAAATAATTTAGCTGAGATCCCTATGCCTTTCACATTAGGTCTTTCTAGCAAGAGAATAGCAAAATATCACATTCGGCATTTTAGGAATTTTCCAGGAGTGGTGCTAAAATGAAGGACAGAGCTTAGCCTTAACATACATTTCCAATGAACGTTCGAATGCCCGTAGTTTCTTCACGAAAGTTGTTCCTTACGTCCTAAGCTTCACAAACACTATATATTACATAGCTGGTCCATACCTATAAACAATTCATAATAGAGCTTAAATCGACAGATTTGTCATATGGCCCCAACTTGACGAAACGTCCGTAGAACTTCATAAAAACAATCATAAAAGAGTCCCGAGATGATTACCTGAGCAAACCAAGTGTAAACCTTGAAGAAACACCAATAAATAACAATTTATATCGTCAAAAACTAGCTCCAAACGAAGCTCATAGAAAGGGAAAATGATCGCCACGTGTAGAGATCACGTTTCTAGGCACGGGGTCAACCTTTAATGGTAGAAATAGTCAAAAACTAACATTCATCATGTGAGAACTCCATTAGAACCCTTTATTCAGCTTTATTTCTGGTTAGGGAGTGAAAAGAAATGTTTTGATGGCTTAAAACGTCGAGTAAGCCGACATACTTTATTTTTGACCCGACCTGGATCGCGACCCGAATTCTACCCCGGCAGCCTGCAGTAAAACCCTCATAACTTCTTACTCCAATGTCGGTTGGATATGGGGTTTAGTGCGTTGAAAACTAGACTCGTAGGCCTTCGATTTGACAGATCATGGACCTTCTAACTCTTTATATATTGGGAGAAAACATCCAAGACATTTGACCCAAAGTTAAGAAAATATTATTAGAGAAACTTCGATAACTTTTGCCGACCTTAGTTTCTCTAATTTTCTTGACTTCAAAACTTAACATACGACCCTTGTGCTACTATAATACCGAGTAACACACTATTCTTAGCATGTTAGATACTCATAGTCTTATACCCAAGGTATGAGATAATTTAAACCTTTCAAACGGACGAAGTTCTACCCGAACCATTTCTTTAATCCTAAACTTTGTTTGAGGGGTTCCTTTGACCTAAAAATTTAGTTTAGTTCCTTGATATTACCACCCCTTTGCAATCTTAATCTCTAATGTACGATACAAAGTCATATACACCTCATATAACCATGCCATACTACGCCACATATAATTTTACAATAGAACCCATCCGTAAAAATCCAAGTTTATGTTTAAAATTTCACTAAGATTGGAACCTTCCTATGGAACCAACCTACGACTCGTCAACCTTCCTACGGTTCGTCCTGTTCATTCGTAGGTCAAACTTCAGAAACTTGAAATTCCAAAAACCTCATCTCTAAGTCTACGACTCCCTTCCTACAGCCTGTAGAACTTCCTACGGTTCGTAGGTTGGACTCGTAGAACCTGCTTCAGAGCCAAAAATCTATAGTTTCCTTTTCCTTTTGACTTCCAACTTCCGGGGTGTTACAGTCATATTGTGGTATGTATGATAAACATTATAGAAGAGATTTATTATATGCGCAACTAATATTTATTTCATTATTATTATATTATATATTATATATTACTAAAAATGGGAATAAAAAAAAGTTAAAAGTTAAAATACCAAAATAACCCTATAAAGTTGAGTTACTACAATAATACCATTAAAACAAGAAATAAATTATTTTTTAATAAAATCTAAAATCTAAATTATTCATTTATAACAATGTACAAAACTGTTTCATGATAAATATTGGTAATAATCACTATAATAAATTAATAATGCAGTTACATCTCTTCTACTTCTTTCCATTTTCATATTAGTTATTTGGTGTCACTTTCTTACTCTCTTTTTTTGGCATAATTTCTCACTGACTTATTGATTTTAGATTGGTTGTTTTTTTGCAGGTTTAAACACTTATATTATTTGTACTATTTTTTTGTTCTTTATTTATTTATTTATTTATTTATTAACTTTCTCCTTTATTTGCATTAAATATTCATTTGCATAACTCATATCTAATTATTTATTTAATTACTATTCTTAATATTTATAACTCTCATGTTTTGCATATTCATAACCTCTAACTATTTTATTTAAAACTTTTAAATATCTTTTGATATTCCTCCATTTTTATCTATATAATTCATCTTTTTTGTTTCATGAGACCCTTATCCAAGGTCATCCTTTTCATTAAATAGTTATAGTAGTGAAGTGCTTATCACTATTGTATGTATTATTTGATTCATGTTTTAGTTTGAATTCATGAAGAAGACTTAGCGATCTTGATTGGTTGTTGGAGAAATATCAACAACAACTCGAAAAGTTATGTACTGACTCTATATATTTCTTTTTTTTCCATCTATATTGTTATTATTAAATTTTTTAAAATGATATATACGTTGTTTTTTCATCCCTGTTTACTTTTTATGTTTCTCTATATTAAACTTATTTAATACAATTTTCTATAAAAAAATACCATTGTAAGTTTTTTATTTGGACTTAAATTAGTCTTTTGTGAATTCATTGGAAGTTTGCTAACCAATACTAACCAAAGTTCAAACCACACATTTTCGTAGAATTTAATCTTCTAACAGATCTATAAAATTTACATGTGAGACACGTGCAACGCCGTATCCAGAAACTAGTATATTATATTTATGTGGTCATTGAGCCATTTGGGAGAATGTAAGTTATTATTTTATTTGTGGCCCAATTAATGTAAAGCCCATAAATAATATCTAATAAAGAATAGATCTCATTCGTACACCGATTATTTGATTGGCGCAGCAGATATAGTCTTAATTAACCTCTACAAATTGGTTCTCCATCCTTCTATTAGGGTTACAACATATTTTACACCTTTTTCATCATTGACGAATGTGGTAACGTAAGTTAGGGCAAGGCAAGATGGTAAAAAGATCAATTTTGTTATATAATACCAATCTCTGTAATATTAATGTATTTAAGATCCTGATGTGTATTAAGTTTTGCTTACACATTAGCCTTAAAATTTGAAATAAAACATGAAATTTCTGAAATTGTCATATTTTTATGCTAGTGAAAATCACTTTGACATATATGTGTATGCTAGGTTCACAATTTCGGCCAGCTGTTCGCTTAATTTTTCACAAGGAGGATTTCAACCATCAATAAATCCTTAAACCATATATGGTGTTTAAATCAAGAAAGGAAATTAAAAACTTAACTGAGAGACGTTACCCTAATTAATGTGGATGGTATCTCATCTTCTGATGAAGAAAGTACATATTCATTAAACATCTTATTTGAATTGACTAACTTTTTAAAAAAACAAGTCATTTTTTAATCGGGCGAAGCCCATTTATTCATATAAACAAAGAGAATATTTACAAATAACAGAGCCCAAAAGTGACCTGGTCCAGAAACAGAAGCATAAGCAAAGGTACAAAATATTCGATGGAATAATAAAATCAAAAAATATATTAGAAAAGTGAAAAGACGAACAGTCGGAAGCTTCCAGCTCCTTCCTTATGCGCTCCTCTAAAATCCTAATTATCATACACTTCCATTGTTGTGATTCAAGCTACAATCAAGTTGAGATCTATAATTCAAGCTACAATCAAAGTGAAATCTTTAATTCTTACCCTCCAATGGTAAAAGAGTTTTAATGCTTATACTTTTATGGTTTTCAGGTGATGACACAGTGATGGAATAGATCTCGTCTTCACTCCAGTAAACCAATCGAAACTCTAAGCTTAGTTCTTCAGCTCATCATTATACCTTGTTTGTCTCTTAAACCAATCACCATGGGAGTTGTGAATCCCTCAGTTAGATCTACTACCAGAAAGTGCAGATCTTGGTGTAAACGTAACTCGTCATGTAAAACAAGTTCTACTATTGCGCCGAAGTTTAACTCTAACCTTAAAAATGTGCAGATCCACTATCCACAAATGCTATGAACAAAATAAAGGCTCTATGTTTCAGCTCTATCTTATTGTAGTTGTATCACCCTACAAAGTATCAATGGATTGAACCCCATTCAGGATTAATACCATTATTTAAGCTTTTCTTTGGATGATTCTACCACAATGAACTCGGAGAAAATTTATGTTGCATCCTTTTGTAGGTTTCTGCAGATCCGCCTTGTTGATGGTGACTTTTAGCTGAAACTAAAGTTTTGATTTGGCACTAATGGACACCCCAAGCTCTCACCAGGTGTAAGTACACAAATCTACTGAATTTGCTTCAAACTTTATCTTATCATAATAGAAAATTTACCGTAACAGATTGAACTTACATCTAATCAGTAATGGATCATGGACTATGATACACATACCACCATTTTCTTTGTTAATCATATAGATGCCTCCTAATATATGGTGTACCATATTTGGCTAGATTGAGTATCCTCTTTTCTGCGCTATGAATTTTTTGAAAATGGTTGATCTAAAAATCACCTGCAACAGATAAAACTAAATTAGCGAAAAATCTACAAGAGTATTTCCTTTTCTAAAGGAATGTTTACGCATGCGGAATATCTCTTCTAAATCGCCTGATAATACTAATATCCAATGCCACATTCCATGACATTTTCCACTCTCCTTCTAAAATATGCACCTTAGCTAAAGAGTCACTCTCAGTAATGATATTAGCAATTTCATGCTCAATACAGACTCTCTCTTATTACTGGATTACCACTACGATCTCTGATACAAAAGACTGCTGAACTGGGACCATGATTTCCTTTAGATGCTCCATCAGTGCTACACTTCTGTAAATTAGGAGGAGGAGGGTTCCATCTAACAATTTTAAAAGAGAATTTAGGTTTGTATTATTCCAATTTTGAAAGAATAAGAGGCCAAGAGTTGCTGATACATTTTCCTTTAAATTTAACAAGAATGAATTTTAAAAAAGTATCATTAATACCCCATAGCACTCTAAATTCTGAAAAGGAACCTTTGTGAATAATAGTATTCATTTTCTTCCACAAAAACTATAAAATAATGTAAGGATATCTTGGAAAACTACCTTTACTCTATAGTTGCCTTCTACTGCCCATCACAACTTTATGGACTGCTTCATGTTGAGATTAGGGGCTACAATTCCAATAGCACTTATAAAGTGGCTTCAAATTCTTGTAGCGTATTCTCCTGTCAGAAAAAGATGTTCCATATTATATATCTTCTTTCAAAATTATACAACATCTACAATTCCAAGAATAATCAGAGTTCCATCTAGGCACTAGAGAAGCCACATGGATCATTCTGAACCAAATTCTCTGAGCAAGAAAGGGGATTTTGAAGAAATCCCTTTTATCCACAATCTCACAATGTCTTCAACATTCTCTTTTTTGTACCTATATACCTCCCAAACTGATTTAAGAGTGAACTTACCATTGTTAGTTTCAGTCCACCTAGCTTCATCACCTTGATTACATTGCATGTTAGATTGGACATGTACAACATACTTAGGAACAAGCTCTCCAATTGTTGGATAGTTCCATGTCCCTTCCTCCTTTAGAAATTCACCAAAGTCTTTGATGGAATGACAAGTCTTCACCTCAAATGCACGTAAATGCAAAGGTCCCATATTATACGATATGATACCATGTAGTAGAAGTGTCTCCTCTAGGCTCCCACCATATGTGATGTTATAGTAACCCCCCCATTCACAAGCATCTGTTTCCAAATATGGGAACCTCCTTTCCATTGAATAAGGGCAGGTATTTTCTTTCTACAATACTTTATTCATATAAAGTTAGACCATAATGTACCTTGAATTCTGAAATAGCTTTTAAGTATTTTTGTAAAGTTAGCTAAAACAAGGAAATATTTTTAAGCACTTATTCATAACTTGTGATTTTTTTGGCTTATAAGAAAAGAGATATAATCCTATACAAATAGGCTCTTAGTCTTATCTTATGCACTATACAAGCATAAAATCAACCAAGAGAATAAACCTTATTTGCTTGTTTGTTATACTAAAGTTCTTAAAGTTGTGAATTCATAATGACTTTTGTTTGTATAAGTATTTAAAATATTTTGAGATATCTCAAAATTAGAAATAGTCATCTAGTATTCAACTTGTGAATAAGAAGATATTCAACACATAATTCCAGAAGTATAATGTATTTAATATTAAGAACTTTAAGATTGAACTCATTAAATTTAAATTATGAATATACCTCGGGAAATAGTACTAGATTAATTATGGCTGAAAACACCTAAAATGAGAATTTCAAGTTCCGTATAAGATAAAGAAGAAAATATAAGTTAAAAAAATAAATTTAGAGAAACAAGAAAAGAACAAGATGAATCAGTTTATTTTGAGGATGTACTTTGTCAAGCCTTCATATTTTTGGATGAAGGTTAGAAAGTCTATTAACAATAATAGTAATATTTCCCAATGTAAGAAATTGTTGATGCAATTTTTGATAGTTATAACATAAATTTCTTTCGATAGTCTACTTAGTTACTACGATCCGATTACTATATGATTTTTAAAAATATATATTCTTTTATTTGATGTTTCAAGTTCTTATCTACCTACCTTATTTATACTAATTTCTCTTCTAACGTAGTAACTTGTAATATTCTTATTATGTTTGGTTGAAATTATATTATTTGATTATTTACGTCTATAATAGTAGATTTCTTTTGGCGGAGACTAATGTGGTGATTCAAAATAAGTGAGGTAGAAGACTTATTTGCTCTAGTTTTTCTTCTATTACAAAGCTTCTTAAAAGTTATTTTTGTATATTTTTGATTCTTGTTTGTATCCCCATAAATTGTAATTCTAAGTGTATGATGATGAGAACACCGATCGATTCAAGTTTTCCTTATAAAATCGATGGCGATAATAATAATGTATTTTCACCGGTTTGGTGTTCCCGCTCCGATGATGTTGAGGTCTACGAGTAAAATCGGTGGTGGAGAAGGTAGTTATGAAGTTTCAGCGATTTTCGATGGAAACAAAGTGGAATTTATTGTTCCTGTCCAGAGGACAACTGGCGAGAGCAACAAGGACGATGTTGTTGTAGATAGGAATGCAATTGGTGTTCATGCTCCGAAGATGTTGAGTTCTATGAGTAAAAACAGTGGTGATGAAAATGATGCGGTTTCACTATTTACTAGTTATAGATAGTAATAAAACCGCATTTTCATCCTCATCAATTTTAATTAAAGAACTTAGCATCTTCGGAGCAGGAACACCAACTACATTCCTATCTACAACCGGAGAAACGACATCGTTCTTGTCGCTTCCGCCAGTCGTCCTCTTGACAAGAATAACAATTTTCACTTTGTTTCCATCGACAATCTATGAAACAACATAGGTTCCTTCTCCATCTCTGATTTTACTCGTACAACTCAACGTCATCGGAGTGGAAACACGAAATAGTGAAACCGCATCGTTTTCATCGCCATTGATTTTCGAAGGACAACTGGAACCGGACGGTGTTTTTGTCATCATATACTAAAAGTTAAAATATTTGGATTTACTCTACTTTCTAACAATTGTAGAAAGTATAGAAGATCTCTTCTGTTTGGATAAAGTATTCTTGATGATTCAGTGTACACACTCGAAATCTAAAGTTGATTGTTCCCTGAATTTAACTATTCATATTGTTCTTCTTTAACCTATAGAAACTTTGCAAGAGGAATCAATATATGGATTCGACAGAACCAAACTCCTCATACTGAAGATGTGAAGAGTTTTGCGGTAACAAGAGCTGAAATGGTTGTTTAATATGATGTACTTAGATAAGTATGTTCTTAATTCATTATACTAATGTTTTACCACTTGAAAATTTCATAAGGCAAAGGGAAAAAATGTTGATCGAGGCAAAATGTGGACTGAGACTCATAAGAGAAAAGATGAATGTTATGTAACTGAGGCGACTAGGAAGATTGGGGTAAGTATTCTTTCAATACATGGTTACTCGAGTAGACCGAAGAAATGATTTTTTCTTGGGTATTAGTAATTCGGTATGGTTGTGGATATTCTCACCGAGAGAAGCCTTGTTGGTATTCTGCAAACTAATAGTAGATCGATTGTCTTTGTGGTTTGATAGCTCTGTCAAATGAAAGAAGAAGGGGGTGTTAAGTAAGTGGAAAAGATGAAGCACCCGCCTTTTTCTTAAAAATTTAAGTGTCAATGCGTGCATAAGGCCCTTTGTTATGCCAATGTACCACCCAAGATGACCATTGTAATTTTTTTTTTCTTTTCTTCTTCCAAGAGAAGATCAATTGAAAAGGACTGCATTGCCCTTTAGAGAGTCCCATTTTATTTTATTCACTAATTGAATAAAACCTAAACGGAACATCTAAAAATTAAAAAATAGGCGTATTATGTAGAACCCATTTAAATCTAATAATTAAGACCCAAGATTAAAAAGTAAATCAACTCACTAACACAAACTTCAAACATCTAATATATTTTGAAGATCAAACACTATAAAATAAATAAAAGATATAAAAAAAAAAAAAAAATTCAAATAAACTGATTGAATAAATTGTGATAGTGGCGGATTTGGATAGAGGATGAGAGGATGAGAAGATTGATATAAATTTTGGGGTGAATGGTGGTCTCCTAAAAAACTCCCCGTAAAATTATTTGATGAAGTTTTGACATGAAACTTATATCAAAAGATAGTCATTGAAGAACTCTACACATTTATGTTAGGGGTATAGAATGGAGATGACCGGAACTCCATAAATCTAAAAAGAAAGTGATGGTTAGTATTCGATTTTTCTTAAATCTATGAAGTTTTGCTAGGAATAAGAATAAATGGTTTATGGATTTGTGTAGAGGAGGGTGGAAGAAAGAAGTGGTGAAAATTTAAAGTAATTTGTCTGCGACTGTGGTGGTGGCTGACGGCGGCGACCAACGGTGGTGGAGGCGTCCAATAGCAGTAGTGGTTGGAAATAAAGGGGAGAGAGGAAAAATTTAAAAAAAAAAATAGGATCAAAATATGATTTTGGAGGTCTTTGTATTTTGATAGGGTCAAACGAGAGTCGTTGGATAAAAAAATTATTAATGGTGGAGATTAAAATTTGAGTCATGGTTATTGGACTAAATTTAAAATTGACTGGGCTATTAGAATTGGATTCAAATTAGCCCAATTCAATCAAAATTGAGCCCTTTGGGCCAGCTTATTTTTTTACATAGAAAGACAATAAAAAAATAACATTAACAAACGAAAAAATACAAATACAAATACAATTAAATACGTCAAAAATTAAGTGTTCACAAAAGTCAGGCCTGGAAATTATACTTTGATGGAGCAGTCAATACAAAAGGCACATGGATTGGGCAATTCTCATATCGCCCACAGGGTAGCATTACCCTGCAACAACTCGACTTTGTTTCTTCTATACAAATAACACAACAGATTACGAAGCATGAATAATGGGTCTAAATATGGAAATAGATTTGGAAGTACAAGAATTGATTGTGTTGGGAGATTCTGATTTGCTTATTCGGCAAGCTCAAGGCAAATGGAAAACTAGAGACCTCAAGCTTCTTCCATACAAACAATGTGTGGAAACCTCAAAAAAGGCTTAAGTTCATCGACTTTAGATATATCCCCAGGTTTCATAATGAATTGACTGATGCCTTGGCTACTTTGGCCTCAATGCTTCCATATCCTAGCAACACTTGCATCACTCCTTTGGAAATTCAATTTCGTGACCAACACTACTATTCTAACACAATTGAAGTAGAACCAGATGGTGAGCAATGGTACCTAGACATCAAACACTTTCTTGCAGACAGAAAAATATCCAGAACATACTAATGGAATCTAGAAAACTATTAGGCGCCTTGCTAGTGGTTTCTTTTTTAGGAGGAAATTTAATATAAACGAACCCCAAATTTAAATTTGCTCAGATGTGTGGATGTTGAAGAAGACGAGAAAATAATGAATGAAGTACATGTTGAGATTTGTGGATCACACATGTATGGATATGTCCTTGATATAAAAGTTACTTCGAGTAGGGTATTACTGGCTTACGATGGAATGAGATTGCTTTCGCTTTGTTAACAAAGATCATCAGTGTCAAGATAGTTTAATTCATTCACCTCCTTGAGAGTTAAACCCTATGCCCACTCCTTGTCCCTTCGCTACATGGGAAGTGGATGTCATCGGACAGATTGAGATAAAAGCTTCAAAAGGACATCGATTCATTTTGGTCGCAATTGATTAATTCACCAAGTGTGTGGAGGCAGTCACTTTTAAGGTAGTCACTAAGAAGGCAGTCATGGATTTTTCCATTCTAACATCATTTGCCATTTTGGTATCCCAAGAACTATCATCACATACAACACTACAAATTTGAATACCAATTCAAAATTGTGCATCACAATTCTACTTCATACCGGCCAAAAGCCAATGGAGGTGGACGATGCCAACTAAAACATCAAAAAGATCCTCATAAAGATAATTGAAGGCACCAGAAAATGGCATGAAATGTTACCTTTCACACTTTTGGGATATCGTACGACAACACACACTTTGATTGGTGCAACCCCTTACTTGCTGGTGTATGAAATCAAGGCGGTAAAATCAACAAAAGTTGAAATTTTCAATCTCTCGAATTATTGTGGAAACAAAAATTGAGGATACTGAATGGGTCAAAACTCGATTAGATCAACTAACACTAATAGATGGAAAAAGATTGGTAGACGTTTATTTTACCTAGATTTATCAGCAAGGTATGGCTCGTGTATACAACAAAAGGGTGCACCCAAAATATTTTGAAGTAATCCAACTTGTCTTTAAATGCATTCTTCCGTACCATAAAGAATCCAAGTGAAAGTTTGCTCCAAATTGGCAAGGTCCATATCTTATCAAGGAAGTGTTGTCCAAAGGAACATTGCACCTTATTGATGTGGAGAGAAAAATCATATGCATAATTGTTAACGCAAACACAGTCAAAAGATACTACATCTAATGTGTTTTAAGATACTGTGACAAACGACGGTAGGCATTTTATGGTTGGAAAGATGAAGCCCCTCGTTTCAAAGAAATAAAAAAAATCAATCAATCAAGAAAAAGAATCTTCTCTTTGAAAGTTTGAACTACGTTCGTCCGGATTCTGAAAGGATACATAGGTAACCCTTTTGGGTTTGGTCATACCATTAAAAATAATAATTATATTATTCATAAGAAATGGGGTATTTTTTTATTTGGTTACAATAGTTTCAAAATTGTAGTTCTGTTCGGCAACTGACTTTCTTATTAGCTCTTTAAGAATACCATATTCAATATGTTTTGTATAGAAAATTGATCATCAAGAGAAAAAAGAGACTTATAAATGAAAACCCTTGCAGGCACCTCCAGACAAAAACAGAAAAAAAAAAATCTTATCGGTGAAAAATCTCACGAGCACCTTAAGATAATGAGAGAGAACAACATGAAAATGGTTAATTGGAGAACCTCGAAAGAGCACCGCTTGTCAACCCCTCTACATGAAGTGCTGCTAGGATACATAAATCAATTTTATATTCATAATGGTTCAGACTTTGAGAACTAGACAACTCAAACAAATCAAGAGTCAAATACAAAGTGCATGTCATGGTTCATTCAAAGTCGACATATGCCTCTAGATAAGTTCTCTTTGTCTTTTTCCTCAAAAGGAATACCCTTTGTTAAGTATAAGTCTGTCTTACTTCAATCTTTTAATATTCTCAAATCTAACATATTTTAGTCGCTTTCGATATAATCTTATTTCAAAGAAAAGAAAAAAGGTTGCAAAGCTAACGACGGTTTCCCCAAAAGGCAAAGTTAAGTACCTGAGTCGATAAGGTATTGATCAAGGACTAAAGACACCTGGGATCTTTTCCCAAAAACAAATTGTGTGAAGGAATACGATAAAGCCTCTTTAGTCATGAGAAAATTTTCAAAAGGGAAATTCGTTCTCTAGAAAATCAATTACACCATGGCATTTATTAGTTCTAAGAACATTAAGGTCTCTGATTAACAAAGAGGAAGCTTTAGAAAAGTGGTTTAGCCAAGGATTTGAGTTAGAATTTGAAAAATTGGTCGAAAGTATGGTCAAGTCATCAGAACATCAAGGACGCAAACCAACTATCACTTTTAAACTAACAATTTTCTCTTTCTTTTGCTCAACAATGGGATGAAAGAAAATGCAATATTACAAGTCAGAAAGATGAAACATCATAAAAGAAGTTCTCAAAAGTATTCACAATTTTTGGTGTTTCATCACATGCTATTTGTATTTTTTGCCTCTCAATTCGAAAACTTCAAGTAATACGTCTGGTCTCATTCCCTCATTTGGAAAAAATCTCCTAGTTGGAAAAATCATGTGCAATACACACTAGTCTTTCATTCATGTGCAATACGCAACAATCTTTCATTTATGTGCAATATACACCAGTCCTTTATTCCTTAATACGCACCATATACTTATCTAGGGAAATATGCACCAGTCTTTCATTCATATGCAATATGAACCATTTTCATACTTTGGGTAATACGCCCCAATCTAATGTAAATCAACAAGGACAATACTTCCCATTTGAAACTCTCAGGGCAATATGCCTCATTCTCCCTTTTCTTCCTAGGGTTATATGTCCTAGTTTGAGATTCTCATATCTTTTCTTTTCTTAGAAAAAGCACAACCTATTCGGAGTTTTCATTTTGTAACATTAGGTTTTTAGTTTCTATGTCCAACTCAAGTCAAAAACATGCACTTGAGAATGATCCTCAATATGCCAAGAGAGCATCAAGATCAATCTTAAGAATGACGCACAAAGCAAGTCAAAGATCAACACACAATCCTCAGAGGACACATCAAGTAGATCGGGATCTTGTAACTCCTTGAATATAGTGAAGCATAGTTTGGTAGGTATTTTTTTATATTGTAATTATAGACAGTAGATTGTGACAAACAACAACAAGCAACTTTTTGACCACTATCTTCGATAGTTTTGGCTATCGAATTTTCACGAACTACACTGACCTAATTTCCTTCTAGCCAAGGATATGTAGGCAACCTTGAAAGCAAGGTTCTGTCATATTTTCCAAAATTGCTTTCAATGGAGTTTGAAATAATAAAAAATTAGCCATTTCGTTCACTTTCTTTCGTTGAAAAGCTCTTCATTATTCCAAGCAAAGAGGGC